>JAHHFK020000279.1:0-48673 GCA_024533555.2 Aedes koreicus
GTTGATCACGCACAACATCGAAGATAACAATTATTGCCTCTAAATCTTTAATCGGACCATAGTGCATTGCTTATTACCTCAGCCAGAAGGGTCAGTATCGATAAATATCTTAACGACGCAAAAGTAGAAACAAACGAAAAAGAAAAAAAAACAACCGTACATGTAAATAAACACCGAAAAAACATTCTTGTACACCGCCCCCGGCTAGCCCACCCGCTGGCCTACGATGCAAAACTGCTGAATCGATTCGGTGTTATTTATGGCTTGTAACCTAAGTGGCCGTGTAATGCAACACCGAAATTAACTTCAACATATATTTGTGCTTCTTCTCGACCTTTTCTCCTAGGTCCTCGTTGCTCTTCAGTTGCGTTCTGCCGATTTCGGACCGCTGAATGGCCAGGGCGGCACCCGGTACGATGAAGTTTGTTCAAAATTCTTCGTTTTGGCACTCTTTATTTCGGGTGTTTTATGGCGCAAAGTCCCGTACGTAGAGAATGCAACACTTTTCGATGCTCATGTTTCACATGTCTGTGACTGGATGTGACAAAAGAAATAATGCTTAGGGACACAGTTCAGCGACTTTAGCTGGGATTTCCAGGATTAGATGCATCACTTCTAGAAACCCTCGGATGACGATTAATCGCTGGATTTAGGTTCCTTGATTATCCGTTTCCCAAGATGTGAATCAGATTTCCCGAACGTCTCCGGCCAAAATGTTAACCAAAGTTGAAAAGTTTGTTTTCAGCGTAAATTACAATTCGTATTCCAATCAACAAATGTTCCTTAATTGCGTATGAATTAAACAAATATGCAGCGAATTTATCTAAATGGCGAAAACGGAATCCCCTGACCGACGAGCACAAAATATACCCCCATTAAGATCACCGAAATGTTGTTTTGTTTTCATTTGGCTAATGCCATTCGTTTTTTTTTCTTCCTCAGTTCGAATCGACGGCAGCACCCAGCAGCGGCAGCAGCATGATCGGCCAGCTCCAACGGTGACAGACGACCATTTAGGCTCTGCGGCAGCACGTTTCCGCGCTCCGAATATCCACATTGTCACATACTCAGAGTGAGTGGTGGCTCCAACGGCAACTGACTTGGCAATAAGACGCCTCACTCCGCAGGATTCGAACCAAGCAAACAGCCGAAAAAGAGCAACACTGGTGATACAGAGCAAAGCCGAAAGTCCGATGCGAAGATACTGCGATATGCCGGGGACGGCTCTCGCAACAATCGAGCTCAAAGGTCTTACCTTTCCTTTGAACTGACACCGCGCCCAGATTATGTATTTATGCAAATTGATTATGGCTCTAGATTTACATTTTAGAAGTCCATTAATTAAAGCAACACGATGTTTAGGCGCTGCCCATCCCGAAAGAGGCTGGCGCTTTGCACGGTACAGGGCGTCAGACTGGATCCAAACATCTTCGCGATAAAACGGAAACGTTCGTTCAATTCCACAGAACGAGAGGTGTTTGTCATTGCTGCAAATGGCACAGCATATCAGACAGTATCCATGGTCATCGGAGAATCAATTCCCCTCGGTTTTGGACTTTTTTTTCTCTTGGAGTTCGCGTTGAAGTCCACCATCACCGTCTAATTGGATGGTGTAAGCTTTTAATGTATCATGGTTCAGGTACAGGTAACAGTTGAGTGAAAGGTATGTTTAGGAATCTGTAACCAGGCTCAATAAAAATGGCCGCAATAAAGTTCAAATAATCTTATAAAATCACATGTTGTCAATCTCTGAGAGCAGATTTATGCAGAAATAGTATTATTTGCAACTCTTTCGAAAGTATTTACTAACCATGTAATAACCCTAAGATTTGCTTTTTATGAAGAAGCTCTAAAGCGGCCTCAGATTGGATAGTCGACGTAGCTGTCGACAGTATCACCAGTGGAAAATCGAGTTTTTGTTGTTTTCTGGCAGATAACCAAATCCGTTACCAAATTCAATAATTTGTCCATTTGATAAAGGTTAACTGTCAAATGTGGCACTTTTTTAAAAAAGACAACAAAACACAGTATAATAAAATAATTGTGAATAATTTGAAGAATCAACAACCAGGGGGCGGCAGAAAATAATGCGAATATGTTCAAACTTGAGTATTGGGTTAGTTCGTGTAGCTAGTGACTAATTTCTGTCGAAAGTGTATTTGTTTATGTTTACTTTGAAGTGCTGCATGCAAACATTCTATTTGTTTTATTGCAAATTCGTCAAAATGTTCGCGAGAGAAGTGATCACCAGTTTGTTGCTCGCCCAGAAGAAGCCGAAAGAGATTGCCAAGGTGGTAGGGTTCCATTAGGCAACAGTTTACCGCATAAAAAAGTCCCTGCAGGATGGTCCTAAGCAGCGGAAGCCGGTAAGCGGACGTCCGCGCTTTGCACGCACGCCGTACGTGATCAAATCGGTCCGTGCAAAAATTGCTCGCAACCTTTTGCGTTCCATAAGAAAACTTGCAAAGGAAGCCAATGTTTCGGAGAAATCCATGCGGAGAATCATCAAAGAAGACCTGCATGCATCTTCCAGAGCCAGAGTGAAACGCCACTTTTTTACAGAGCGGGTCAAGGAACTACGAGTGACTCGTTCCAAGAGATTGCTTTCCTTGTTGAAGAAGGAAAAAATGATAATCCTGTTCTCCGACGAAAAGCTTTTCAGCATCGATGCATTTTTTTTTTTTTTTTTTTTTTTTTTTTTTTTTTTTTTTTAAGTGGAGAACGTTCCGGAAAAAGTGAAATTCAAATTTCGAACCAAACATCCGGCTGGCGTCATGATGTTTGGCTTGGTGGCGTCTAACAGTTTGTAAATGCCGCCTGTTTTCATTGATGCTGGAGTTAAAATCAATACCAAAGTGTATATCGGTATTTTAAAGGACCAAGTGCTTCCCTGGGTAAAGGCCAACTTCTCCGAGTACCAAAACGTTGTCCTACAGCAGGATAGAGCGCAGTGTCACACGTCCAATCGAACCCAACAATGCTTGAACGATAACATGAAGTTTTGGCCGAAGGATTTGTGGCCCCCTAGCAGTGCAGATCTTAATCCGTTGGATTATTCGATTTGGGCATATGTTGAAGCACGAGCCTGCAAAACGTCACACCCTAGCGTGAAAACCCTGAAGTCAACCATAACACGCACATGGCAGTCAATGTCGGAGGACTACGTCCGAAAGACATGCTCTGGCTTCCGGCGTCGGCTCGAAGATGTTATTAATAAAAATGGAGGACACATTGAATAAATTTGCTTAAAAAGACTTTATAAAGATAACTGCACTGGAAAATGTTGATATTATTGCTTGAATTAGTTGAAAATGGGATTTGAAAGAAATAGAACAAATTTTCACATTATTTTCTGCCGCACCCTGTAGATCGCCCACTTCTTTTTTGTCTGTTTTTTTCCGGTTTTGCTTTTTTTTTTTTTTCTCTGGGCCTTCCGGTTTTTTTTGACCAAAGGAAGGACAGCAAGCGATCTTGAAGGCATTCTTCTTTACACAAGGACTGTTCAATAAAAAAGTGGACACCTGTTTCTCTTATGAAAAAAATATTTTCGAACATCGAATTCATAACTCTGCTTTAAATAAATGAAAATCAACATACATATGACCGAATTCACGTGAGTTTGATTATTTACTTCTCATTACATTCTCTAAGAACGCTCGGACTTTTCCCATTTGATTCTGCTCAATTTTCTCCGTAAAAATTTCGTTGTGCTGCAGACCAAATTTTCTTGAAGCAGTCAACAGCTCTTGCTTCTCTTCCATCTTTCTTAAGATGCCGCTTAGTTATTACTGATACTAATCTTTCGATAGGACGCAGTTCATTTGGTTTTTTTGGGGACAATCGACTTTTTCCCTCTTGAGCATCTCCAACGTAGCAGAAGCGTAGTTAGCAGATGCCAGATCCGTAAAAACAATGGAGGATCCATACACTGATAAAAAAAAAACATTGAATTTTCTGCGTTATCTAATGCACATTAAGGAAATGCTCGATTTGGCAGAAAATAATGGGATATCTCATGTAACGTAAAGCCTGATAACGCCTGAATCTGGCCTGTTGTATGAAAGATTGCAAATATTGTTGCATGGCGCATGAAAGATTGCAACAATTTCGTTGTTTACGCCTCCTTTGGCTTGGAATTAAACGAGGAGAAATTTTATGCGCCTGTTAAAATTAAATATTTTTTTTCTGTGTATGCTTTCGGGAGATGGGTAGAAGCCATGTGTTGATGCATTCTTTTCTGTGATTTTCACCGTTGATTGTGCCCGTTGTGAAATATGAAGAACTTTTCAAACCACACGAGCAAATGGCTTGCCACATCAAAAACTTTTAATCCAAATTTTGGGTTTGGATATTTCACAAACTAAGGCAATACCGGCGCCGGCCCGGCCGAATGTAGGTCAAATAAGGAATGAGTAGGAATACGTTGACGTGAAATATTTAGTAACAATTTCCGATTAAGACCGATTTAAACCTACATTATGGATGCCATTGGGACCACTCACAAAGTGTGATGGTGGTGTTTCGTTAAGAAAACATGGATATTTATATTAATGATTGAGTGCCAATTTAGATCAATTTATACAGTAGGAATACTGCTAGAGCAACTCACAAAATGGGATAGTGGTTTACGTAAGGGAATTCACGAAAAAATACTCTCAGTGTAAACAGAACAGAGATAATCAATTTTAACGAGTTTGAATATTCTACATTCATGTTTATCATTTCATACTAGTAATATATAAAGACTGTACTCGAAAAAAATGAGAAACAAAAAATGGTCGCCAAAAAGATCATTTTTAGTTGGATTTCGAAAAACTTTCAGGAAATAATCTGAAACATTATGGCTAGGTTACTACTTTATTGGTTTATTGAATCTCTTCACTATGACTGTCCGTACTTTGACCATGACACCACTCATGAAGTTTTGGGCAATAGTGAGGCCGACTTCTTTTGATACTTTTTCCAACTGTTTCTTAGAAAATCCAGCTCTTTCTCTTATATTTAATGTGTTTTACGTAGCTTGGCCTTCGAGATGGCCAAAAACATCTCAATAGGATGATGTTCCGGTGAGTTTGATGGGTTGATGTCTTTTGGCACAAATGCTACATTTTTATCTCTGTACCAGTCTAGCACTGGCCGCGCGTAGTGGCGGGATGTCAAATCCAGCTAAATTAGCGGTTTTCCGCAGGAAGTCCAGACGGTTCGGTAGATTTTTCCATTCATGATACCCCTCGTGATGTATGGCTGGCTCATATCGCAACACCCACAGATGGCCGCCAAACCAAGAACATTTTGGCAAATTTGCCCTGCTTCTTCTTCCTTACTTCCTCAGGAAAGGTCAACTGTGATATGGCACAGTCTCGTAAGTCTCGTCGTCCATCATGACGCACCTCGCTTTCGTCTGCCACTCTTGGTACAGCTTCCTGATGCGGGTTTTGGTTACCATGTTTTGTTAGTCGTTCCGGTTTGATGCCTTTCTGACTTTGAAGACGTAGAGGCCGGCACGTTTCATAGTTTTTCGACAAACCAGATGGAAACCTCTACCTTCTTCGTCACATCGCGGACCGACAGGTTTGGACGACGTTTAAACAGATTCATCACCTTCTTTGCCGGCACTGAATCAGCTGTCTTCGGATTTCTACCGCTTTCTGGACGCCACTAGGTCTCGTTGAATGACTGCATCACCCGGGACACCTTAGAATGATGGAATCCCAAGTGTCTTCCGATCCAACTATGGGACGCAGTCGAATTTTCCACGACGGCACACACAATTTTTTGGCGGATCTGCTCTTGTTCCGATGGAATTTCCATAACCAAACATAAAATGATGGAATTTTGCTAACGTAAATATAACCTAGGATCTCAAACTATTACGCGAAAAACAACGAAAAGATTTGTCAATCTACCTTCGATTTGAGCATGACTATGTGGATGAGCATTATTTACCGCTCGAGGTTGCCATTCCGTTATTGCCAGATCAGCTGTAACTACACAAAGAACCAAACAAAGGCAATACCGGCACGCCCCGCCCAAATGCAGGTCAAATTAGAAAAGGGTAGGAACATACTCGCTTTATTGGAAGCCGCGGAATCCACTGCACTTCCACGAGAAATCACTCGGAATTTGGATTACAGGATTGGGACAATAGGATCCCGATGGGATCTCAATAACCACACATAAACAACACGTAAATATTACATTGTTGTTATTGTTGTTGTTGTTGTTGTTGTTGTTGTTGTTGTTGTTGTTGTTGTTGTTGTTGTTGTTGTTGTTGTTGTTGTTGTTGTTGTTGTTGTTGTTGTTGTTGTTGTTGTTGTTGTTGTTGTTGTTGTTGTTGTTGTTGTTGTTGTTGTTGTTGTTGTTGTTGTTGTTGTTGTTGTTGTTGTTGTTGTTGTTGTTGTTGTTGTTGTTGTTGTTGTTGTTGTTGTTGTTGTTGTTGTTGTTGTTGTTGTTGTTGTTGTTGTTGTTGTTGTTGTTGTTGTTGTTGTTGTTGTTGTTGTTGTTGTTGTTGTTGTTGTTGTTGTTGTTGTTGTTGTTGTTGTTGTTGTTGTTGTTGTTGTTGTTGTTGTTGTTGTTGTTGTTGTTGTTGTTGTTGTTGTTGTTGTTGTTGTTGTTGTTGTTGTTGTTGTTGTTGTTGTTGTTGTTGTTGTTGTTGTTGTTGTTGTTGTTGTTGTTGTTGTTGTTGTTGTTGTTGTTGTTGTTGTTGTTGTTGTTGTTGTTGTTGTTGTTGTTGTTGTTGTTGTTGTTGTTGTTGTTGTTGTTGTTGTTGTTGTTGTTGTTGTTGTTGTTGTTGTTGTTGTTGTTGTTGTTGTTGTTGTTGTTGTTGTTGTTGTTGTTGTTGTTGTTGTTGTTGTTGTTGTTGTTGTTGTTGTTGTTGTTGTTGTTGTTGTTGTTGTTGTTGTTGTTGTTGTTGTTGTTGTTGTTGTTGTTGTTGTTGTTGTTGTTGTTGTTGTTGTTGTTGTTGTTGTTGTTGTTGTTGTTGTTGTTGTTGTTGTTGTTGTTGTTGTTGTTGTTGTTGTTGTTGTTGTTGTTGTTGTTGTTGTTGTTGTTGTTGTTGTTGTTGTTGTTGTTGTTGTTGTTGTTGTTGTTGTTGTTGTTGTTGTTGTTGTTGTTGTTGTTGTTGTTGTTGTTGTTGTTGTTGTTGTTGTTGTTGTTGTTGTTGTTGTTGTTGTTGTTGTTGTTGTTGTTGTTGTTGTTGTTGTTGTTGTTGTTGTTGTTGTTGTTGTTGTTGTTGTTGTTGTTGTTGTTGTTGTTGTTGTTGTTGTTGTTGTTGTTGTTGTTGTTGTTGTTGTTGTTGTTGTTGTTGTTGTTGTTGTTGTTGTTGTTGTTGTTGTTGTTGTTGTTGTTGTTGTTGTTGTTGTTGTTGTTGTTGTTGTTGTTGTTGTTGTTGTTGTTGTTGTTGTTGTTGTTGTTGTTGTTGTTGTTGTTGTTGTTGTTGTTGTTGTTGTTGTTGTTGTTGTTGTTGTTGTTGTTGTTGTTGTTGTTGTTGTTGTTGTTGTTGTTGTTGTTGTTGTTGTTGTTGTTGTTGTTGTTGTTGTTGTTGTTGTTGTTGTTGTTGTTGTTGTTGTTGTTGTTGTTGTTGTTGTTGTTGTTGTTGTTGTTGTTGTTGTTGTTGTTGTTGTTGTTGTTGTTGTTGTTGTTGTTGTTGTTGTTGTTGTTGTTGTTGTTGTTGTTGTTGTTGTTGTTGTTGTTGTTGTTGTTGTTGTTGTTGTTGTTGTTGTTGTTGTTGTTGTTGTTGTTGTTGTTGTTGTTGTTGTTGTTGTTGTTGTTGTTGTTGTTGTTGTTGTTGTTGTTGTTGTTGTTGTTGTTGTTGTTGTTGTTGTTGTTGTTGTTGTTGTTGTCCTTTTTGTCCTTTTTTGCAATTTTTACTAATGGCACTCAAAGATGTAAAAGAGTTTTTATTCTCTCAAACTATTACGCAGAAAACAACGAAAAAAATTGTTAATCCAACCTTCGATTTTAGTATGACCATATGGATGAGCATTTTTGACCGCTCAAGGTTGCCACTCCGTTATTGCCAGATCAGCTGTTACTACACTAAGAACCAACAGATGATGTTTGGGACTTACACACATCCTCCATGCGTAAAAACTGGTGAAGTTCACGACAGTGCTATCCGAGATCTTACTGGCAGAATTCCAAAACATGCGAAAGCCACTGATGTTCTTCCAATTTGACCAGTTTTCCGAAGATTCCCGTTAATAATTGACCAATAGCTCTCGATGGGTCCACACTTTGGAACATTTGGTGGATTCATATTTATGGGGACAAATTCATTTATGCCAGCGTATCCTCGTCACGAGATCTGGCCACAATAATGTGCTTACGTTGTACCTACTAATGAACGGAAATAAACGTTGATGTACACATAATAATTGGTTGTTCTACTCATCACTAAAAAAGAACTCCGACATCCACATTGAAAGATTGCCTGCCAAACAAGATACTTTGCTCGAAACTTTTCAAGGCTAATGTTGGCCTTTGATTTTAGATGAGTTTCTTTATCTAGTTTTGTGTAGTATTCCAATCCAGGAAGAGTTACAAAATCCAAGAATTAGATGAAAATGGCTTTTTTTTCGAGAAAATCATCAAGCATTCAAGCGCGAAACTTGATCACGTCACTCTGATTTTTTGATGTTTCTCTGTTTCTTTTACGTTTTCATACTACTTCATTGGTTCCGCACTTTTTGGCAACATTTCTCACCGGCAACTGTCGATTTCGGAGAATTGTAGTAGGAACTTTTTTGTCCAAACTAAGAACCCGTAGTCCTAGGAAAGAAACGTCCTTGACAAGCGTTCAGAATACCGTTTTAAAACGCCATCGACGGTACTCCACGGCATATTTAATTCCTATGCGATGAAATTATGTGGGTACTCCTCGTTTCCCATCCCAATCCTTTTCTTGATTCATTGCCACTGTGAAACAAAACTTGCTCAAACAAAAATGCTCATCACTAATGCAGAAACCTTTTTGACAACATTGCTTCGTAAACACAATAAACGAGGGGCACGTGGATTCAACGGTTGAATAGCTAAAGAGTGTATCGAAAAGAAGTTAGCAACATTGATTTTCGAATAAGCGAGTGAAATAAAATCATATTTTAGCTTCAGCTTTCGATTTATTGGAGAAAAATAACCTTTTGTTTATGGGGGTGACCCCGGCGTACCTCTCACACCAAAGTCACGAGGTTAAATCTCACTCCCGGAAAAGTTACGAAAAACACCCAAAGAGGTGTTTGAGTGACTACGACGGGTGATGAACCATCCCGAGGCTGAAAAGCTCGAGAATACAGAAACAAACAAAACAAAAACCTACTGTTTTTTTTTCCTTCATTTATTTTCCGTCGGCCTATTTCTTCACAACGTGGTGACACCAATCGCCGGCGCCAGGAAGAACGACTCCACCACACTGGACCCTTCATATCGCACTCATCAACACATGACTTTCCTGGTGGCTACTGTCAGTTTTTCTGTGTACTCCTGCATGTTTTGGGACATTGTACTCTCCTTCCGATAGTGCCACTTGACAATCGCCCAATACCGTTCAGTTGGCCTAAGATCCGGACAGTTCGGGTTGATGTATTTTTTCAAGAATTGTACATAATTGTCTACGAACCACTGTCGGACGGTAGTTCGAGCGGAAGCCTCCGGAAGATGAGAGGAGGCCTCTAATTTGAGTATTATTTCAGCGATAACACTTATCCCGGCTTTGTTGATAAATCAAAAGTGTTTTGTACATCCTTGTTTACGAACCACTGTTTTGTCTTTCAAATTAATGGGTAAGGGGGTAGAACCGGCTTGGCATTGAGCGGAAGTCGAACTTCACTGTGAAATCGTGGTTGTTTTTTGTTGTTCTGCTTTGTTCAATTCTCTGCTCTTCTGATTAATTTAGCAGTAGAAAAAAAGTCTAGGCAAAATATCCAAAACAAAATGTGTTTCAAGCGTATTATGCTCCAAATTATATGCGCATTTTTTTTTGGGTGATGCGCGAGAGCGGGAATGCGCGGGAATTGGGATTTATTAATCATTTTTTTTAATTGGTATTATTTCTTTGGTGTTGGACTGCTTTGCTGATTTTTTTTTTTTTTTTTTTTATTTTGAACAGTGTTTTGTTGTGTGGTGATTCCTTTTTGGTTTTGGTTTATTTTTGGTCTGTTGGTGTCTGGGGTTGTTGTGTTTTATGTTTTATGCACAGTGGCAGCAATCTTCAAACATTCTTCCTCGTACACCTTGACGTAAACCAAACCCTACGTGAAAAATTCAACGGCTGCAGGTACAAATCGCTTGACACACCTTCACCTTCTGTCCGAACTTTTACTTCGTCTCCGTGATGTAAGCGTCGTCCAGGTCCTGGTCCACCGTTTTCGTATAATACGGCGGTCCTTGGTGGAGGTTTCGTCGTCGATCAGGATGCACCGTCTTTGTTCTCTAGAATCCAGTTATACCAGTTATAGTTTTCACGCTCTTGTTTTGGCCCGACCTTGCTGCTCCAGGGACTTTTTCGGCACCTTCTGTTTCTTGTACTTTTCAGGGAGTTCCGAACTTTGACCCATTGAATCATCCCGATGCTGGTGATGAATTGCTTGGCCAAATCCCGCGTCGACGCCGATGAGTCTTTCCTTATGTAATCAACCACTTTCAAGTCCACACCGGACTAGCTGAGACCCGGTTTCCTGCTGGATCGGGGCAAATCATTCACCGAAAGGGTCGTACCGAACTTTTCGATTGCATTTTTGACACTGGTGTGGTTCACTTTCATCCGTTTTGCAACTTGGTTGTATGTGACACCCTTTTCCGACCACCAAATGTGCAGAATTTTCTTTCGCGTGGCCAGATAATCTCGACTCCTCTTTGAAACGATTCGAAACCAATCGATTGCAGAACTGCTATTGACATGTAAACAAACATGTCACCGCAAAACACACTAAAAAATTAAGCCATTTTAAAGTAATTACGGTTTGAATGTTGCTAATCGTTCTTCGATACATTCTTTATTGTGTTTTGAATTTTGCAAGTTTACTTCGTCACAGTCCTTAGCAACACATCTTCCCCCGAGCAGGAGAAATAACACATGAATACCTAATTTTGATCTTGATAACTGGCCTTGGTATTTAAGAGCACAAAATAACAGGTAAAATACCTAAGCAAAATACCTAAGAATTGCAAGCAAAATATCTCTCGAACATCAACACTTGTTATTTGGGATACCTGAAAATACCTGAGAAGTACTATTATGGTATTGTCGTACCTCAATTTAGTATTTGCATAACATTGTGGGAAAATTTTTATGGTATTATCCTCAGGTATTTTACCTCTAATGCAGCGCTTTTAAATACCAAGGCCAGTTATCAAATTATTCGTTCCTGCTCGGGTTCCCATACAAAAATACATCATCTTCAATCATGCACAGATAAAAAGAAACATTGAATTTTCTGCGTTATCTAATGCACATAAAGGGAATGCTTGATTTGGCAGAAAATAATAGGATATTTCATGTAAAGTTAAGTCAGATAACGCCTGAATCTAGCCTGTTGTATGAAAGATTGTGAACATTGTTGTATGGCGCATGAAAAATTGCAACCAATTACGTTGTTTACGCCTTCTTTCGTTTAGAATTAAACGAGGGGAAATTTTACGCGCTTGTTAAAATTCATTATTTTTTTTCTGTGTGGGATTCGAACACAACTCCTTTGCGTAACAGGTTTGAAGTTTCTTTGCTTCGGGAACTCTGATTGTTGTATATGTCATCTCATAGTTACTATGATGCGCTTTCCGTTGGCAAAGAAATCACAATTATGCAAAACAAATCTGTCGTTACCGTCATTTTTTCACTAGCTGCTAAATGCCTCATCTAACGGATTTCAAAATGTTGGGATTCCCTTCTTTGGTTTATAATTTAGTGACGCGTCGGTCACTTGCCTCGGGGCTATCTCCAGACTTCCTGAACACATTCGAAATATTTCACCACTCGTGTCGATCATTACTTCTCGCATATCAACAACAGGGAGGAAGCCATTTCGATGCACGGGCGCACACCGTCCGTGTTCACATTCCGGAACTATTTAAAACATCATGTTTTGAATTATTCTTATTGTGAGTACCAGAAAAAATTACGTGATATTCTTTTACAGCTGTCACAGTCTTTTTAATTCAGAGATGACGGATTTATTTCTCAGTCCAGTCAAGTTATTTGGGCTAAAAATTGTACATGGTACATATTATTAATCTTGCAATTAATATAATGGTAAGTAAAAAGAACAAATAGTTAATCTAGAACACACAATTATAAAAAATCCACAAAATCAAGCATGATTCAATATGTTTAATTAGCCTGAATAACCGCTTCGTAACTGACTGCATCCATTTTAAAAATCTTCAAGAACATGAATCCATTTTCCACGACTTTGAAAATAACCTAATCTATGGGTAATTACCTAATTCAATGATATAAAAAAGCGACTATTTTCGGATGGATGGTAACAACGGAACAAAATATTTTAACACACCAAATTGCATTTTATTCGATTTTTTTTTTATTTAGCCGACGCTTGATCCGGCCAAAACACCACGTCGTAAACCTTGTGAAACACACTAAGAAATTATTAATTTTACACGAGACGTAATTCATCTTTGTAAAAAGCCGGGAACGTAAACAAAGATTTCGTGTAAAATTATGTCTCATGAAACTGATACATACGGAAGTCGAAAAAAGGTGTGTTAGATTGAATTTATTTTCTCATCTGTTTCAACTTATTCATATGTGCTAAAGGACGCTTCCATACAAAAACTTAGAAAATTTTACAGTATTCGGTAATTTTTTACCGAACTTTCAACAGCTGAACGTTCAGCTGTTGAAAGTTCGGTAAAAAATTACCGAATACTGTAAAAAATTTCTAAGTGTGTATGTCGGTCTCAGGGCACCGAAATTTAAATGTCATTTTGGTAGCGTGTACTTTTTAATAACTACTGGGAGGCACTAATCGCATGATAAATCGAAACATTTAGTCGCTTTCTTTTAATGTACACTTTATTTGGTATCTTCCTAAACTTCCTAAAGAAGATGCATAAGGTGTCTACGAGGCTTACGGACAGTTCTAAACTATCTATTCCTTAACACTATTTGCTGAATCATTTAACAAAAAATATTGATTTCGTCAGTTCCAGTGTTTGTAAATATTGTTGATTTAGATCTTAAATGCCGTAAAATTAGAAAGATTGATTCTAAAGCGACCAAAGTTTGACCCAGCACGGTGCGGATGCGCCCCGAAAGAGAAGAGCTGGCTTTACTTCAGTCTATCGAAGTGGGCCGTTAAAGTGAATCTATGGCTGCGGAAATCAGCGTAGCTCATTTCCCCCGTTCTGCTTTGTCTGACTAACTGAAAACAGCATGGCAGCATTATAAAATTTAAGCACTCCATTTTTACTACCCCAACAAAAATAAAAACGAATTTGCCAACGTAAACACTGCGACGCACGGCGTGGTGGAGGTCATCATTCAAAATAGCAAGTTTTATAAATAGGCGAGCAATGGGTCTCGACGCTTTTAGGGCGGGAGGTGGGGGTTTACAGCTCTACGATAAATCGATCGCTTTTCTGGCCGTCAGTCTGCTTCGGATTAATAGTCTGTTCCAATTCGGGCTGTCATGCGTGGGCGACTCTAATCATTCCACTTAAGTTCCAGAGAGCATGGAGAACGAGAGTGAACGCGGGCACATTTCACCGAATTGCGTTGGAAGACAATATTTTATTAATCAAGTGGCATAATGGGTTCGCCCTCCCCCTTGATTGGTGGCCTGTCGACCGGGGCGACGAGGGTGGAAGCAATTAGCGAACGATTTGGCTATATGGTTGCCAAAAATAGCGCGCCAGTAGTTTTACATTAGCTTCGAACGATTGATAATGGAGGAGATGTTTCGACAACAAACATATCCATTTTATGTTTCTGCATTAGCTCTCTGGAATCGAAACAAATTATTTATGTTTCTATAATTTTGAAATTTCTTTCAAGTTTAATAAAGCTGTTCTGATGCTCTCCAAATTAATTTCTTTAATTTCATTACGCAATGGAAAATTGTCTTACTGCTTCTTTAAAAACCTTTGTTTGTTGGGACTGCAATTAATGTATGGCAGGGGACGGCTAATCAGGGCCTGCTGTTTTCATCGATTGGTAGAAAAAGGCCTAAAACTTCTATATTTTCCAGTTTATTAAACAATTTAATGATCAGAATATAAACTCTACCTATTGGGCAAATAATTTATTGCATGTATCATGATTGACTACAAAGTAATTACCCACATTACTCTCATCAACTGGAAAACTACCAGTTTCCAACCAGTTTTCAAGCAACAGTTCGCTTAAATTCTGCCTTTGCGTTTGTTACATTTGTTCGCGTGTACCGAATGGAATGTTTTATTCAGCTCCTTCTCACATGTAAGCTTGTTGCCAGAATGTTGAATATTGAATTGAATGTGTTTCAAAAGATCTGAAATCACTTCTTACTTCATTTCGTTGGTCTTCCCGTCGTTGGAGGTGTTTCTATGATTATGGTTATGATTATAAATCCTGTCCACGTTAAATTCGGACACCAAAATAAAAACCAATTGTTTATTTCGCAAAAATAGAGTTATATCTACATTAGAAACCGTTGATAAAGATGTTGATCCTTCTTTCTGTAAAATTCTCGAACTTTCTGTGGTACACCCGCTATCATGTTCCGAACGGTATCCTCAGTTACGCCCGCCGTGACGATTCTCCATCTTCTCTTGAAATCATCGGTACCATTTGCTTGCTTCTTAGTTTCGAAGAGTTTCCGCTTAACTAGAGCCCAGTAAATACTTCTCTATGGGACGAAGTTTGGACAGCTTGGTGGATTGACTATTTTTTTACACGTATTTGACCTATATTACCTTATACCATTCCAGGACGGATTTCGAATAGTGACAAGAGGCCAAATCAGGCCAACACAGAGCTGGAGAGCAGGGATGCAATTCTCCTCGGTGCAAGCAGGGTATTTAGTGAAAAGGTACTCCGCACATGGGCAAATGCAAACTCACCTGAGCGATTTTTGTTTTGTTTCCACTCTCTGCTAGATATCAAAAGTTGAGTGACACCAAAGTGTCTGTCGTTTGCACCCTCGCACACAACAGGCCGAAGCATGTGAGTGATCTCTGAGGAGCACCGAAGAGAGCAGAATTATTTCACCGGGGAGAGTCGCCCTGGTGAAAACCTTCTTTATTAGTTTTATACCGCAACACTAGAATTTGAACATTTTTACAATGTTAGTGATTTCGTAATGTTCTTCTTCTTCTTTTCGCCGTATCCAAGCTTATTGTTTATCGCAATAAGCTGATTGCCAGGCTCTCACTTAGTGTCTAGATGCACTTCCACAGTTATTAAATTGAGAGCTTTCGAAGCCAATCACCAATGCATGAATTTTTATATTGTGTGGACTGTACAATGATACTCTAATGCCCAGGGAAGTCGACATTTTTTTAAGTTGACTGAACTGAGAATCGAACCTGCCGCCTCCGGATTGGTAGTTTTCTTGCCCTTACCGACTATCTGAGGCCCCTATTTCGGAATGTTCATCTATGTTATTATGAAATTCCAAAAAAGGAACCAGGACTTTGAACGTACTATAGGAGTCCCGTATTGACGAATACATAGAAGCATATAAGATTTGAGCTTATTGATAGATTCCAAAGATAACACCCAAGAGTGTTTAGGAAAAACTTTTGGCACATGGATGGCCATTAACTGGTAAAATCTATTTTTGAGTATGGCACCAGCTGGTCCTCTAGAAAATCCGAATAAGTTCTAATAGTGGACAATCCATAAAGCACTTCCTAGAATACTGCGACTTTTTCGAGGCACTGTAAGAGATCTCAAAAGTATGCATTAAGATTTTTGACCGTACTTTAGAAATCGTTTACTTATAGAATTGCTGTATATGTTTCGCCTCACCATCATAAGTAAGTAGTTAAGTTTCCATTGCAATGTATAATACATTAATCAGCAATAATTTCTTCGAAATCAACCATTAACAATATACTGTGTAGTTTTTTTAATTCCAGCTGTGTGCCGATTGTTTAAATTCATAAAAATATTCGTTGTAGATAAAAACTGGAAAATCAGAGGACGGAAATCGATTTTTTTTCTTATCGATCAAACATCGGAGGTATTGCGTTGGATGGCAACAGGGATGCACAATACGGCGCCCTACCTCCGACGTCAGGCATAACGTATTGATAAGGAGAAAAATCTATGTTTGGTCAACTGGTTTTACAGCGGTCAACCGCCGGCCCAATATAAGGGATACTTCTTATTAAACGAAAAACCAAGTGCTCCTTGCCTTTTTCTTGCATCCAGGCGGCCACATAAACAAATCTTTTCTAGCTTTCCGTATAAGTACTAGTAGGCCGTTTCGATGCCTACGTGGTTGAGTGTCATTTTGCTCTTAGAAGTCAGAGTAAGCAGCACGTGAAAAGTCGTATGGCTTATAACGGAAGCGAAGGCTTCATCGTAATCTTCAACGAACTATTGCAAATAGGCCTGAACCACCATGTCCCATATAGTTGGTCCCCTCATTAGTTGCGTTCTGCTTTAATTGGAAGACGCAGCGACAACTAACGGCATTCAATTCTGAAGGTAACTCAACCAGCTCCCAGGCACCATTCTCTGCATGCGACTTTAACTCGTTTGACTCCTTTGCTCCTACGGGTAGATCCTACGGTGATCTCATTCAAAGGACTTCCTCTGAACGAATGATTGTTATAGGCGCAGCTGTCGTACTGTCCACTTCAAGTTAAATACTGTGTCCACTTTGAGGGATTTTAAATCTTCTCCAAACAGCACACAATTTAGATCAAGTTTCACTGCATCGTCGTCAAACCTAACTTTTTTTTCGCGAAAAAACTTCGGACTGTATTTTCTTGTTTCCGTTTTTTATTTACTTAATGTTTAGATCAAGGTTTCACTCCCGTCAGTGCCGTGTAGTCCTTTTTTGCTCTTTCACTCTTCGTCGTTCACACTGGAGTATGTGTTTGCGGTTTTGCCAGTGGGGGGGGGTTCGCCCCCGCCCTAAAGTGTCAAACGTTTTTTTTTTATCGGGGGGGCCCGTCGCCCGGGTCCGACTCACATCGTTGGGTTCGCCTCTAGTTTTTCTAGGTCCAACCTGGGTTCCCCACCTACAAAAAAAATAAAATTAAAAAAAAATTTTTTTTTTTTTTTTTTTTTTTTTTTTTTTATATATTATTTCTCCTCTGTTTTTTTTGGGTGGTGGTGGGGGGCCCCCCGGTGATTAAAACAAAATAATGATGGGCGGGCCCTTTCGGGGCGGGACCAAATCCACATTACTCGGCTTGGACGGCGAAAGTTGGACTGCTCTGGTTTTGCGAATCTTGTCGCTTGAATTTCGACCCAGCTGTCTACGACCGTGAAAAGACGATGATGAAGGCATTACGCGAATTGCTGATTCGTACCGATTCAATGGACACTCGACTTGGAAACTATGGCGAAAACCTTCGCAAGGTCAATAAGACACTTTACGGATCTCAGCTGAATTCCAAGTCAGCGAATCCTTCCGATCAAACCAACTTTCATCAAAGAATCGACGAACTAACTTTGAACGAAACCGTGGACGATCCAATCAACCGATCTAGGTCCTGCGAAGAGACTTATTTTTTTGAAGTCTTGGACGAAATCAACAGTTCTATTGCTCATATTCCTGACAAATTTGTTGTTGGATCCAACAAACGTGTGCATATCATCTCCAGTCGTTCAGCAGGCTCAGAAAGCTCAAAGATAGCTACACCACGAATCGACATCTCAACACCAGCTGTTTCTACACGTCCCTCAAACACTCTGAACAGTGGCATTAGGGCGGTGTCACCGCGTATCAATGGAAATGTTACCAGTGGAACCAACATCAATCCGAACGTCCTCCACTGAGAGTAGCTAGCGGTTCTCAGCCCTCTAACGACGTTGAGTCTTTCTACGTCACCCCGTTTGAGCCAGATCAAAATGAAGTCTCTAACGCACATCCAGCCCTTGTTAAAGTTACTAAGCTCGTTCCTCGCGGAAAGCAAATCGAAGATCTTTTGTTCGTGTCGTTCAAAGTAACTGTATGCAAAACAGTATCTAGTGTGGCTGGTGACCCATGGTACTGGCCTTCGGGGATTTCGGTTCGACTGTTTGAGCCAAACCAAAAAAAACGGATCGGCTGTACGTCTTCCGAACTCGCAGTAAAACATCACGTTTCATCTCCAAACCCGGGACGCACAGAACTCAGCACTATGGAAGCCCCGGAGCCCCCCATCACAGTCCAGACCATCCAGCCTGCGTTCATCAGTCGTCTCGGTCCTGTGTTTGGGTCTGGTGAAAGGGACTTCCAACCTGTGCTCTCAGGCAAGTACACGCAATTTAAGAACTTTATTCGCTCTGATGATGTCCAATCCAACAGCTCAAGGAATGTTATCGGCAATTGCATCACATCACCCACTCAGCATCAACACCAAGCTTCGTCGTCATCGGAATCCTTCGTTCAGCACCCGGGATGCACGCCTGCTAGTCACTCGGAAGCCCCTAATCCCCTCATCTCAGTCGTGCCATTCCTGCCAGCGTTCAACAGTCATCCCGGTCCTGGGTTTGAGTGTGGTGAAGGGGTCTTCCAAACCGTAATCGCAGGCAAGTACACAATCAGTACGAACAATATTGTACCTGAAAAATCCCACGTTTCCAGTCAACTACTACATGCTGATCTTTCACCAACGGAAACAACCATCATAACGAGCCCAGTTGCTGCAGCTGCTGCCAAGATGCAACGACAATCTTCTGAACACTTGATTTCTGTGTACTACCAGAACGTTAGAGGCATTCGCACCAAAATTGTTCAGCTACGATTGCTTCTCTCCAGCTGTGACTACGATCTAATAATCTTCACCGAGACTTGGCTGGGAGCAGATATTGATAGTGCGGAAATTTCGCCCGACTATACGTTTTACCGTTGTGATCGTAATGCATTGACTAGTCGGCATTCTCGTGGTGGAGGAGTGCTTATCGCTGTTAAATCTCACCTTAACTGTGAAGTCATTCCACTGTTGAATTGCGACCATCTCGAGCAAATCGCAGTCTGTGTAAGATTGCTTTCCAGGTCTTTTTACATTGTCGCTATTTACCTTCCCCCAAACTCATGTGTCGATCATTATTCTGCTCATGCCAACGCAGTGCACCATGTGACAAATTTAGCATCATCAGCAGATATTATTATGTCTCTGGGTGACTTTAACTTGCCAAACTTGCATTGGCAACTGGATGAGGACGTGAACGGTTTCATTCCCCTAAATGTTTCTTCCGAACATGAACGGGTACTCATTGAAACGATGTTTAGTTCTGGTTTGCAGCAAGCTAATCGATACACAAATGCAAACGGCAGACTTCTCGACCTTGTATTCGTTAGTATTCCAGAGCGACTAGATATCATCGAACCTCCTGCGCCACTTTTACCCATTGACAATCACCACGTGCCATTTGTTTTGCTGTTTGATGAGAGCAACGACGATTTAGTTTCAACGGATGAGTCAGACGACAATCGCTATTATGATTTCCACTCGTGCGATTTTGAACAGCTGAAAATGGTGTTGGAATCTATCGACTGGGACGGTTTATTAACTGGACCACTGAATGAAACAATATCAATGTTCTACGAAAAGGTTTACGCGGCGCATAACAACTGCGTAACTAGGAAAAGACGAACGTTACAGTCACATTCTAATAAACCTTGGTGGACCTCTAAATTACGACATTCCGATATTCGGAACGTCCTCAGAAAAGCACGTCACCGTTTTTTCCTTTCGAAGTCTGAGAATGACTATGATTATCTTCGGAAAGTTGAGCTGCAGTACAAAACAGTTCTATTTTCCACCTATGATAGCTACTTATCGAGAATCCAGGTGAACGTAAAACAAAACCCGTCAAGTTTTTGGAATTTCGTGAAAAAACGGCAAGCTTCTTCTCGCATCCCACGCAACGTTAATTTCAAGGATGTCCAAGCTCAAACTAACTTGGATGCCGCGAATCTATTTGCTTCGTTCTTCGAGAGCGTGTTTAGCAAAGTTGCACCTATACCAAGACGTGACTGTTTTGCTCACATTCCTTCACACAATATCAACCTACCAGTTATCCAGTTTTCCCCAAACGAAGTTGAAGAAGCTATTGACAACCTTGACATCAATAAAGGATGTGGAACTGATGGCATTTCACCCCTATTGCTGAAAAAGTGTTCCAGAGAACTAGCGAGTCCAATTGCCAGTTTGTTCAACCGATCGCTTTACGAAAGGACGTTTCCGGCAGCTTGGAAAACAGCTTTCATCGTGTCTATTCACAAGTCTGGCAGCAGTAATCAAGTATCAAACTATCATGGCGTATCTATACTGTGCTGCCTCAGCAAAGTGTTTGAAAGACTAGTGCACAACGTTTTATACAACATGGCATCTCCAATCATCTTTGATGGCCAGCATGGTTTTATGAAACGTCGTTCTACAACAACGAATCTTATGTGTTACGTCACCTCACTGTCACGCGAAATCGAAGCGAGACGGCAAGTTGACGCGGTTTACGTTGATTTCGCGAAAGTCTTCGACGCTGTTCCTCATATTCTAGTCGTCGAAAAACTGAGACATATAGGCTTTCCAGATTCGATTACGGAGTGGATTTTTTTCGTATTTAAGTGATCGTACTGCATACGTCGTGGTCAACTCGGCCAGATCTCACACCTTCAGCATCACTTCTGGTGTACCCCAAGGAAGCGTTCTGGGGCCACTATTATTCAACATTTTCATCAATGACCTGTGTTCCCTGCTTTGTTCGTTCAAGCTGTCGTTCGCTGACGACCTGAAATTTTTTCGAGTCATAGCTTCTCTTGCCGATTGCGCAGCCCTACAAGAAGATATTGATGTAATGTTGACATGGTGTGGCAACAACGGAATGCGAGTTAACAACAACAAATGTAAAATCATTTCCTTCGGGCGGTGCCATAACCTGATTATTCATGATTACAAAATGGAAACGACAACACTGGAACGTGTGTCATCCATTCGCGACCTTGGAGTTACCATCGATTCTAAGCTCAGATTCAACGAGCACATGAGCACTATGACTGCCAAGGCTTTTTCTGTATTGGGATTCATTCGTCGTCATGCGTGTGAATTCACCGATATCTACGCTTTGAAAACAATCTATTGCGCGTTGGTTCGTAGCATCCTTGAGTACGCAGCCCCGGTTTGGTCTCCATACCACGTAGTACATGTTCTGACGATCGAACGGGTGCAGAAAAAGTTTATACGTTTTGCGCTGAGACAACTGCCATGGAACGACCCCGTCAATCTTCCTCTCTATTCAGACCGATGCAGGCTCATAGGATTGGAGCCACTATCAGATAGACGAGTTACGATGCAGCGGATATTCGTCTTCGATGTAATTGCGGGATTTACAGACTGCTCTGAACTTCTCGCACAGATTCCGTTCAACATTCCTGCACGAAGGTTCCGGAATTCTCCGTTACTTGCAGTTCCATATCACAGAACAAACTACGGCTACAATAACCCGCGGGATTAATGTCTTCGCTCATTCAATGTTGTCTGTGATGAATTTGATTTTAATTTGTCAAAAAGCGTTTTCAAAAATAGGATTAGTAGTAATACATAGTTTGTAAGTTATATAATTCAGTCTGTGCGTCAATTCGAAGACGGTGATATAATAAATAAATAAAATAAAATTCCTCTGTTGGCTTCAGGTTGTGTTTTTTTTTTTTTATAGCGAATTAAGGAATGAATTCTTTCTGGTGAGTGTTTATAGTGTGGTTGTCACATGCTTTTATTATTAAAAAAGAAGGCATAAAATGGTTTAATGGGTTAAGAGGTTTGTGGTTTTTTTTTTTTTTTTTTCGGGGTTTTTTTTTTGGTGGGGCTTCGGCTGGGAGGAAGGGGCAAATGAAAATCTGAAAAACAGCCGCGACATATCGTTAGTAATTAAAAATTTTTAATAAAAGGTTGTCGTGAATTGTATTAAATGGTTATTATATGTAATAATTATATATATTTATTTATTATATATAAATAATATTTATATAAAATAATGTCTGTGTTGGAGGGGAAGCTGGAAGGGGGGGGAGTGGGGGGGTTCCTATGATGGTTTGAGACCCCTCCCTTCTCTGGAAAGGGGGGCTCTCATACAAATGAAACACTCATTTCTACATAACTCAACAACTAATCAAGCAAAAAAAACCAAATTTAGCATGCGTGAGTTTTTGAAGGCAAAAAGGTTTATATGGTGGTTTGAGACCCCTCCCCTCACCTAGAAGGGGTGCTGTCATACAAAAGAAACTGAAATTTCTTCATAACATTAGGTCTAATAAAGCAAATGGAACCAAATTTGGCATGCGTAGATTTTAAAGGCAAGAAATGTTTCTACGGTAGTTCGAGACCCCTCTTCTCTCTCTGGTAGGGGGGGCGGGGCTCTCATACAAATGAAACACAAGTTTCTGCATAACTCGAGAACTAATCAAGTAAATGGAACCAAATTTGGCAGATAGAGGTTTTTGAAGGCAAGAAATGTTTCTATGTTAACTTGAGACCCCTCCGCCCTGTGTAAGAAGGGGGCTCTCATACAAATGAAACACAAATTCGTGCATAACTCGAGAAATAATCAAGCATATGGAACCAAATTTGGCATGTGGAGGTTTTTGGAAGAGAGAAATGTTTCTATGGAAGTCTGAGACTCCTCCGCCATCTGGAAGGGAAAACTCCCATAAAAATGAAACATAAAATTTTTGCATAATTCGACAGCCAATGAAGCAAATGAAACCAAATTTGGCATGTTGAGGTTTTTGGAGGGAAGAAATGTTCCTATGGCAGTTCAATACCCCTCCCCATTAATTTATTGCCTACTCACAACTTAGTGTTCAAGATGCACTTTCACAATTATTAATTGAGAGCTTTCGATACCAACACAATTCATGAATTTGCATGTTGTGTGGTAAGCACAATAATAGTCTATGCCCAGGCAAGTCGAGAAAATTTCCAACCCGAATGATTTCCTCAATCGGACCCAGAATCGAACCCACTACCTCCGTCTTGGTAATACCATGCCTTTATCCAGCAGTCTAAATATCTGAGACCATTTAAACTTGTAAGTAATCTTACCATAAAATCAAAGTTTTTACGTAATTATAGAGCTTTGTGTTCATCCAATCATTTTTCATCCTCCTTTCATAAATTGTGCCACTTATCTTGGTGTTCCTTCAGTAAACTGGTAGCTCATTATCATCACACGTGTTGTGGTAAGCTTAAAACTAGATTTGGATTTTCATCTTCTCACACATATGTTCAAATAGATTTACCAATAACAGGACAATGCAATCATTGATTTCAAAATATAATTACGAAGTCTTCAACCTTAAATTCATTTGCTATCTAGTCACCGTCGAAAGCGTTTCAATTGAAATTCAGGCTTGCTTCAAACGACGTGGTGAACGACCGTGAATCAACTTCGTTGAAATTGATTTGATTTCATCCCCCCCACCCGAGCAGTGGTTGGCGAACACAACGAAACATGCGTGCCAGTGTTGCTAGAAGTATAGTCATATGACAATGCACGCATTGCTGTAACTTTGCTCGACAAAAAGCTCCCCGAGCTGGCAAGCGCGTTTCTATTTTATACCTCGGTGACTTATTGAAATTGCATTTGTTGCATTTGCGCTGGAGCTGGGAAAACAAAAGGAATCACGTGAATGCAACCAGCAATTTTATTAATCATTTCATAACATGGTTGATTATTATTTTCGGTGCTACAAATACTTTATCTGATCTGATGTTTCTAATCTCAAAAATAATGAATACCTCAGAAATGAACATAAAGCCGCACGTTTCGCATGGATTTCCATTGTTCTGCTTCATACTAGTTTGACACCGGAAGCTAAAATAAACACCGATGAATGAAAAGCTTAGTCGTAAATGTTTGTTTGAAGATTGTTTTGCTGAAGCTGACTAAGAAGTGGCTGTCAAAAGAAGATAATGTGTTTCAATTGAAAGGGACGAATGTTAAGTTCATCATTTGAAAGTGAAATTGTATGACCCTGGTTGTGAGACCATCACCATCTACTTCGTATATGTAAGGGTATGTGATCTTTTTGAACTGATTTAATCGTGCATATAAGAAGCCAACTAAAACAATGGCTTTTGCAATGTTGCTCTCAGCTTTTTCAGTACGATTTTCAGAGCATCTACTAAGGAAGTGTGTTTAGTTTTTGCTCGTCAATGATGAAGGTCAGTTCAGCATACGATGCAATTAACAAGATGCCCAAAGAATTGAATATTCGATATTCTATACAGATATAAACGTAAGTACATATCCTTTGTAGAGTCTATTCGATCCATTAACCCTCTAGGAAGGATACTTCAATTATTGACCCGTTTCATTGTTCGTGGAAAGTTCTTCGGAGGCAGAATTGCTTTTGGAGTACGTAGAATCGGTCCTTCTCATCTTCCATTGTCGGTCGACCGTTTGTGAAATGACCCGCTGCAAATAGGCGTGGGAACTCATTTTGGTGGAAATTTCTATCCACGTTGACATGAAACTCCTTGCGGCAGGTTCGGAAGACCAGTTGGTGGGTGTTTTACTACAAAGGTTTTTCGTGTATCGTAAAGTGGGGGTAAGTCGATCCTTTTTTCCATCCGAGGAACCTGAATTTAATACGACTGGTATTGGAATAAATGTGTGTAAATATTACAAGTTTTGAAAAACGTCATTCTTAATTTTTCAAATAACTTGTACATCTAATATAAAACCGTGGGCAGCACAAATGTTCCTTTGTAAACTATTTGCAAAGCAATGCGCAATTGAAAAAAAAATCATGCCAAAACAAAATGATTTTTCCATGTCAATGCGAGGTTTTTCAAGGGAATTAGACAAAGCGACCATTTATAAAACAAAAAGAATTACAATGTTTTACTAATCAGATATGTATTACTCTTGACGAGTGACAACGACTACAAATTTTGGATGATGTTTACTCAATAATATCAGTACTTTTTACTTTGAGTGTACATTATTATGATAGAATTGGTGGTAAAAATTAGGAATTAATAGTTCCATTCGAGATACTAAACTTGTGTAGAGTAAGCGTGGAAAGTGAGAAAAATGGCAATTTTATGTTGACAGTACAATCGAACAAAAATGTTGTTTACCTTGCTCTCAATTTACCTACTGAAGCTTATTTTATATTTCAGATAGAGACTTTCGAGCCTTGTTTGTTTCACAATTCGCAAATTGCCAAGCTCTAACCGAGCTATCAATTCTAATCATTTGCCTCTCATTCTTTGATAATATGTTTCAATTTTAAAGCTCAATTCAAAGTAAATCTGGACGCACGGTTTAATACACCACCGCGTTCCTGGTGGTTGGAACATGAAACGCGTGACAGGCATTTGTTGATGTTTTATTGACAAAGAAATTGGTGAAAAGTTTTTCTCGATTGATCGACGCATCTCGAAATTACGGATCATGGAACTTGAGAAAAGAAAATTAATTGTGCACAAACATCTAGAGAATCCTTTGTTGTCTGCCTCAAAAATAGCAAAAGTGTTAAAATTCCCAAAGTCAACGGTGTGTCTTGTAATGAAACGTTACAAGGATACTCTGAGTGTGGATAGAGCATGGCGCATCTAACATAAAAGTGGCACTAGGGACAAAGAGCTGAGGAGAAAGGTGTTGAGGTACGTGAAAGGCAACCCAGGTGTCTCCATACGTGATTTGGCAAAGAAATACGATTCCAACTGTTCCACCGTGCGTAACATCCTTTCAATAGAAGGAAAAAAGTCTTTTTGTGCAATTAAAAATTTAGTGGCCAAAAAGGGACCACGATTACTATAAGAACGAGTTTCGATGAAATTTGATGGCTGTATTTTAATGAATGATGAAAAATATGTCAAAATGGATTATAAAGAAATCCCCGGACGAAAATTTTACCTGGCAACTGGTCATGGGGACGTCCCTTCTAGGTATAAATTTATTTTTGCTGATAAGTTTGCTCGGAAACTAATGATTTGGCAAGAAATCTGCAGTTGTGCCCTTTAAACCAAGGTTTTTATCACATTTTACACATCTCGAAGGTTTACATTAAAGAGTGTCTGAAAAAGCGGATTATACCCTTCTTTCGTCAACACAATACCAACGTTATGTTTTGGCCGGATCTAGCCAGCTGCCACTACTGTAATGAGGTACTAGAAGGGTTTGCTGCAAACAATGTTAATTTCGTCGCCAAAGAGATTAATCCTCCGAATTGCCCTGAGTTCAGACCAATCAAAAAAATATTGGGCAATTGTCAAGCGAAAACTTCGAAGATGCGGTACAGAAGTGACAAATGCACAACAAATGCGTTTAAAGTGGAATAAGTTCACCGGTACAGTGTCACCAGCGACTGTGAAGATCATGATGGCATCGATCACAAGTAAAAAGCGACAGTTCGTTCGAAATGGTGAAAAGTTATTGTTAAATATCGTTTGAAAATTGAATAAATACCATTTATTTTGACGTTTTTATCAACCGTGAATGTTGTTTAATTCTTGAGTTCTGATCACTTGAATGCGTCCAAATTTACTTTGAATCGGGCTTTAGTCGAAAATATTGACAGTTTCCAAATGAACATCATCCAGATTTTTAATTTTTCATGCAGACGAATAACAGTTCCTTATACAAAAATGCAGTGGTGATTGAACATGAATAGGTGCTAAATGTTCAAGTAGAAGAGTTAAATGGCATGTTCCTTAGCTGTTGTAAGTAATAATTAAAAACGAAAGTCGCCACTGTTTGTGAGCGGAAACACTGAGTAGATTAAAATAAAGGCGTTTTTTTTGTCATCAATTTCCCTCAATTATCATTTTCTGCCCGTTTCACGGTACACACCGTTTTTGCATAAAATGTTGATTCTTTTCTTCAAACCTTTCATTTCCTCTGACTGTTTTCATTAGAAAACCTCCATTCCGCTTGCTTCGATTTGCAAGTCAAGAGAGTGATAATTTTTTGAATAAATTCATCCAAAATGCAACTTTTCCTCTTTCATATTTCTTTGAATAGTGATATCTGGACAACAGGTTCCGGCATCAATCATCACGCGAAGTGCGAGAATCCAATTCAATGCAATTTTAATTTAAGTTGTTGCCGTGATTTACATTTGATAACGTTTATTCATGCAGCAAAACTTTGCCCTGCAAAAACTTGATCTGATATAGTCAACCCGGAAGGCAATGTCACAAATCACGTCATTATTTACACATAGGTACTTTCATAGCCTGCTTGGTAACGAAATTACACACTCCGCAGTCAGCCGGAGCAGCCACGTAGTTTCGATGATGCGGTTTGTTGTAACCAGGTCCAACTTTTAATCCGGTTGTTTGTTTCCGCTACAACAGCACTAATAATTGACACTCCCGGTGGGGCCAGCATCAGCTTCCGGAGATTTTATTCCCCGTGTGGCATAAACTTTTTCGAACCCGGGTTAAGTATTAACATGGCTTCGCAATTTTCTAATTTATCTCGGCACATTAATGTGTGATGGTTCGTTACGAAACAAGTCGAATAATTTTACCAGTTCACTTGGCTTCCGAATTTTAAGCTGAATGCTGTTGTTAAAGATACAAGTTTTGAAAATGCTGTCTTTCTAAAATTTGCACTGATTTCGTTGGAAACTGACACTGCACGAGTCCATTTGAAGTCAACATGGAAAATACCATGGGAAGAGCAAACTATTTTGTCTGTTGTTTAGAACCCTATTTCTAACTATTCATTTTGATACTTTTTAATTATTTTAACATTAAAATCGGCAAATGAAATAGCCATCTATTAATTTAAAGATTGTTAATCCTTCCTCATGATCAACGAGCCACTTAGTACTGCAAAACTGAAACAATGCAGGATGACATAGATGTCAGAATCAAGTATGGAATAAAATACATCACAAAACGTTCGGCTCTTCGAACATCGTATCTCGATAATTTGATCGTATTTTAGCCTTTATACCGCCCATCAAACTCTGCACAGTGATTTTTGTGCACTTCCTGGACGCTGTTGACCAGTTCACTTGAAGTCTAACATGTTGTGGGCCACTGCACCTGACATATTCTGGTTCCGCTTGACGATTGCCCAGTAGCGTTCGATCGGATCGACAGTTTGGTGGGTTAATATCTCTTTCAAAGAAACTTGTTATCAAACAAACCACTGTATAGTTGATCTGGCAGAATGAACAGAGGTCAGATCCAGCCAGAAGAGGGGGGGAATCTCATGCTTCCGAAACAGTGGAAGCAACCTCCTCTGCAAGCACTCGTTTCGGTATTTTTTTGTTTCTTTTTCTTCTTCTAAATTTGAGACATTTACAACACACTGTGATAATGAAAAGAAACAAACCGAAATAGGATTTTTGACATGTAATGCACTAGCTCAAGCTAAATTACGTCTCAACTACTTTTCAATGCACTCCTTATATCTTGAGTGGAGGTGTTCATCGTCGACTGATGCTTCTGCATTTTCCTTCAACTTCCGCTGCATTTTACTTTCTTCAGAAGGATAGGACGTTGGAAATGCCAGATAGGCTGTATCCGGCTGAATCAAAGTGCCTCACGGATGTCCATTTTCTTTGCTTCAAGGTGGAGCTGGTAGTACGAAAAAACTGCGGCAAATCAACTGATAACGCTTCATAGGCGTCATCGCTCACCACTTCACGATGGTGATGACGAAGCATGTCATCGTTGTGATTGGAAAGAGGACCAAAACAAACACAGTTCAAATGAACAGAAGTGCGCATGGCAGTTAACTACGTTTTCCCTACAATGAAATCTGAATTAAACCAGTTAAAATGCATAAATTAAGTTAGTTCTTCTACCTACAGTTTGGATACTAAATAAAAGTTGTATTACAGTACTAAACCCTACACAATACCCAATTAAAGTGTGGAGCCTGGCGATCTATCATTCTCTAGCATTTCAAGCTTATTGATTTCATAATTCGCTAGTTGCTTGCTCTCAACTAACTGTTCTAAATGCACTTTCACAGTTAATTGAGAGTTTTCGATGCCAGGTACCATTTTTGCATTTATATGATAGCGTGGCAAGTAGAATCATACCCTATGCCCAGGGAGACGAGAAATTTTCCTTAACGAAAAATTCCTAGATCAGATCGGGAATTGAACCCAGCCACCGCCAGCATGGTGTTGCTTTGAAGCTGCGCCAATGCCGACTGAGCTAAAGCAGGACCCTTAGCCTGGGTAAATACAAACACATCAAATTTACAGCTTGAACCTGACAGCAGACTACGTTTCGCGTTTGTTCTCAAGAGTTGGAGAAACCTGAAAACTCCCACAACCCTGTACACAACAAGGTTGCTACGATTGAGAATGCATCGGTGGATTCTTCACCAGGTGACAGGGTAATTGCATGGAAATTCGCTAAACGATGTGTTCTTTTTGGGATTTGTCTTTCGATGACACATGATATATGAAATATGATGTGTGAAAATGATAGCGCTGTAGTCTTCACATCAGCAGAATCAAGGATGTTATTTTACCCTATGTGCGACAACAGATCCACAATGCTACGGTGGTCTGCCTCACGGAAGTTAAATGCAACCACCATATGTTATTTGTTGAAATCATGAGCCAGCCTATTATCAACAGTGGTAATGAGATGTTTGTGATGCACAACTGGTTTGACCAGTGGTCAAGGGTCATGGAAATTGATGGAACCTGATCCTGATAGCAAACGCACCAGTGCACTATGATACAATCGATAACTTGCAACAATCAATGTGTAGAAAGCCCATAATGGGGGAATCCATTAAATCGTACTGGTGGGGATCAATATTTCCACCACTCATCGTCGTTCTCTCCGAGATCTATAAGTAATAGATGACGAGAAGAGCAAATGTGTGAAAATAGGCGGTGCATGCTAAAAATAAACCCAACAGCGGGAGATAATTTCTCACCCGTGTTAGGCAATATTGGGAGAGGGACAAATCGCTAGAACTAGAAAAAAGCAATAGGTAGTATAAGAGCCCGACCGGTTGCATAACCTTTTGCCAGTCAAGGGGATTTCCTCCTCTTGCCTATCCTGCATGGGGTAGTATGGTAAAGGGTTATGTGCCTGATCGGATACTACCGTTCAATGTCCTCCGCTCATTTTCAAACTTGTATCTTTCAATTTTCAAAGCCTGCCGTTGCTCTGTACGGAACTATCAATACACTTTCTCTTCATGTCTATTTCGTTCTAGCAATAAATTACCGTCCCCTCCTAGCGCTTCGCATGGAGATGATAAATTATCTACTTCTGACAAACTTCATCAAAGATCGTTACTTTCGCGTTTGGGAGGATACAAAAACAACAATCAATGTGCATAATTTTCCGTTGAAAATGTTACCAATAAAAAAATTTTACTTCGTTATCAATCCAACAGGGAACGTAGAAAAAAATATAACCCTAACATTGGGTCTACGGATTTCTTGTGAATTCATTAATACTTTATTTATATAAACAGTTATTTTATTACGTGAGACGGTTTTCTGTACATCAAGACTGCATTACTCGGTTTATCGGCTCAATTTTGCCAAATTTAGATCATTCGAAGATCGTGGAGATAATCTGTTCAGCTTAACCAGTGAAGTCACGAAGTCTTAAAAGTTAAGGAAACGGGAAATTACGCGGAAGTTAACAACTTTAAAATATTTAATAATATCTCAAATGCTTCCGTATTAATCGGATGGCAACTTAATTTTGTTGATTATCGCTGAATAATTGACATATTTGGTACATAGGCCGAATGAAGGAGCATTCGGCTAACATTACATCCTCTTACCCTAGTTTTGAATTTCTGCAGAATTTTCGATCAGAATCATCAACAATTATCATCAAAGAGCGTAACATCGTGAGTTTCCTATTTTATAAAAAAAAATCATTTATTTGTACAGGCTCAATCAAATCAACTTTACAGAGACAAATTATCATATTTATATACATCAGTTATCTTAAAACTAAAGTTAGGGGGATAGAACCGATTACTCGCGGCCGTCTCGAGGTTAATAGGAATAACAATTGTACGGATGGGAAGATGGGCGAGAATTTGAAGTGTGGTTTACAAAGCACGTTTAATTCAAATTCAGAATTGGCTAAAAACTTATAACTATACAATTTTGGGTTTTCTTTTGACTTCAACATTTTTGAGAAAGAATAAAAAACACAAATAAAAAAAACTTAAAGTAAACATACAGGTTTTTTTTTATTCCGTGTCGGGTATTTTCGTCACTGCGACCAATTTTTAGATCTATTGTGACAAACAGGTTAAACTAACTACAATCTAAGGCTAATGTTAGTAATAACAAATAAATGAGTTTCATAAACTCTAGATCACGTTGAGCCAAAATATCTCAAACTGGTACATTGGGTTGTCTACCTCGAGCCCGAAGGGAATCATAAAGCTAAAATCTGACTCCACGATGCTCGGCACATGACCAAACAACGTGATCTGCGTCCTGATAACCTTGTCCACATTCACAGAGATTGCTGTCTTCCAGCCCAACACGGAACAAATGAGCGTTCAAAGCATAATGAATGGACATGAGGCGAGACATCACACGAATGAAGTCTCGAACCACATCCATCCCTCCAAACCCAGATTTCTTCGACACCTTTGGGAAGATTGAATATTGCCATCGCCCCAAATCTCCTATACTCTTCTTATACTGCCAGCTGACGAGTGACTGTTGACGAAAAATAGGAAAAAAATCATTTAAGGCGATTTGTTGATCATAAATATCGCCTTCCATAGCGCCCACCTTTGCAAGCGAGTCCGCTTTGTCATTGCCCAGAATTGAACAATGAGAAGAGACCCATAAAAAGGTGATGATAAAATAACGCGAAGATAATGCACTAAGAAGCTCTTCTATTTTCATTAGAAAATACGAGGAGTGCTTTACCGGCCTCAAGGAGCGAATAGCCTCTATACAACTAAGACTATCCGTGAAAATGAAATACTGATCCGGTGTAAGTGAGGCAACAATTTCTAGCGTAAAGTGTATTGCCGCTAATTCAGCGACATATACGGAACAAGGAGCTTGAAGTTTACGATTGGCGCTATAAATTTCATTAAATATACCAAAGCCTGCTGACTCCTCCATCAATGATCCGTCAGTGAAGAACGATCTAGTGGAATCGACTTTGCCAAACTTTGCAGCAAATATAACAGGAGCAATCATAGGACGATGATGCTCTGGGATTCCATGAAGCTCTTGTTTCATGAATAAATCAAAATGAACCGAATTGTTGAAATCGGAGAAGCAAACACGATTGGGAAAGTTTGGCGAAGGGCTGACATCCTGTGTAATGTACAAATGGTACAAAGTCATGAAGCGGGTTTGAGGATTCAACTCAAATAGCTTCTCGAAGTTTTCGATCACATGGGGGTTAATTACTTCACACCTGGTGAGGAGCCGGAGAGACAATTCTGAAAACCGATCCGAGAGTGGCAAAATCCCAGTCAGCACTTCTTGGTGTGAGTCGAGTGCATGCAACCTAACGCGATACGAAGACACCGATACTGAATACGTTCCTGTTTGATGATGTGCGACCGAGCCGCTGACTGAAAACAAAAACTACCGTATTCTATAATCGACAAAATCGTTGTCCGGTACAACGTTAGAAGATCTTGCGGATGCACTCCCCATCAGGTTCCAGTAATTGTTCGAAAAAAGTTGACCCTTTGCAGGCATTTTCGCTTCAGATACTCAATGTGGGATATCCAGGTGCATTTTGAATCGAACCAGACCCCAAGATATTTAAATGACATGGAATGTGTTATCGGTGTACCCCAAATTTGAAGCTTTGGTTGTGCAGGGCTATGCTTCCTAGAAAAAACCACCAAAAAATCTCCGTAGAGAATTCAATACCTAGCTCTAGAGCCCAAGTAGACAAATTGTCTAAGGTATCCTGTAAGGGTCCTTGCAGATCGACCCCATTGGGTCCAGTGACCGACACTACGCCGTCATCTGCAAATTGTCTCAACGTACAGTTGTCACTTAGACAACCGTCAATGTCTTTGACATAAAAATTATACAAAAGGGGGCTTAAACAGGATCCCTGGGGGAGACCTAGAGCTGTAGAGGTTCCATGAGAAAAGCTCATATGTTTCTCTGACAGCAAATTGTACAAAAATGAATATCTGTGGAAAGCAACGCAAGACAGTCGTTTGTTCTCTTACCCCTACGGAAACCATAAAGAGTATCGGAAAGCAGGTTGTTCGTCTTAACCCATTTGTCCAGACGGAAACAGTGAGTGAGTTTCCTATGAAAATGTTTATATTTTTATGTTAACCCATCTCCATTTATTGATTAACATTTATGTCACCGACAAACAGACATAACTGTCACAATAGATCTAAAAAATGGTCGCAGTGACGAAAATACCCGACACGGAATAAAAAAAACAGACATAACACATTGAACAATTTGCACTACAAATCATCGTCACTAAAACACCTGCGCCATCTGATGAGCACACTGTGATGGGTGATAAAGCTGAACAGATGGTGGTATTGTGCGAACGTTAAACTTGAGAAAATCGACTATGCGCGCTATCTGTGGCGATACTACCAACTAAGAAACATTTGAATTGACCATTTAATGCGTAATCGATGAAGAAACTGCAAGTGTTATGTCTGTTTGTCTGTGTTGACATATTTACATTTGTTAACTTACATTTATTTATTTATGGATATTTTTTTTCCTCTGTCCGGGCCATAAACCACTGCGACCAGTTATTTGATCTATTGTAGTGTATCCCGTATCTTTTGTTTAAAGCATGTCGAGTTACTTCATCACTATTGAGAAATGATGAAGTATTCGGTCTTGTTACAGTTGTCATTGTTTGTTTTGTTGCCAATGAATCGAGTTTTATTGAAAGTTTCCGCTATTTAAACCCTTTGAGGAGTGAGAGCACTCTTCAAAGGCAAGCCCCTATATCAGTCAAAACCGGATTCATTGCAAACAAAACAAACAATGACTCCGATACTGACCATGCATCAGAACCCTAGTCCTAACCTCTTCAAATTATAGAACATCAAATAGAAAATGAGAATTCACATACATGAAGACTTATCATGTTTTCCTTATTCCAAGCTCATCCCCGGTGGCTCAATACGAGTATTGTCACTTTTCACAAGACAAAATACAGGAGATGATCAAGAAGGAGAAGACTAGCAAAATTTTGTCCAGATTCAAAGTGATACAGTTCGGTGAAAAATTAACCGATTTTGATGAAACTAGAAGCGTTCGACGGGGAATTTATTCTTGTTTTAGCATGTTTAATCAAAATTTGATTTGACTTCCGGGCATTGGAGATATCACGGATACTTTGAGGTTATGTCAAATGTGCTAATTTTCTGCAGCTCGTTATTTTTTATGTTACTTGAAAATCGAAAATATTTTATTTTTTTCAGAAACTAGAATTCATAACAAGTCTGTCAGTGGTTGAAGATCGTGAATCGGCCCATAAACAACCGAGAAATGGCCATTTCCGTAAAATGTAGTTTTTTACCCAATTGCCTGACACTTCTTATGTTGAAAAACTCCTTTTTAATTTATCTGTAACTCTGCGTACCCTTAACCAAATTAGATGCAACTTTTTCCATACGATCACAAATTTATCCTAGTTTTTGGAAGAGTAGCGGACATTTCGTTATTTTCGTAGTTCTGGATTCATTATCGGGAATCGTGAAGGAAGTACCCTACCAGTGTAATGGCCAGAGTTAGAACTGTATCAAACCTGGCTTGCGACATATCAAACTTCATGATTTTACAAACCAATACCACTGGTAGTCAACCTGAGAGTATTCTTTCATATTGGCCACACCTGGTGACATTCCAGATTCCGGGTTCCCCCAGGGAAGTGGCCAGATTTCGAATGATGTCAAACCCTGGCTTGCGACACATCAAACTTCATGATTTTACAAAACTATACCTAAACTAAAAATAACTCAAAATTAATAACTCACAATTAATTGAAAAATAACTCAAAATTAATTTGGCGTACGGAACCATTGACCTGGCGGAATAGAACTCAAATTGGGTATTATTGTTTATCCGTGTACATGTTTGCATAGAAGAAGACAAAAGGTGACAGGATTGAGTGCTTGCACATGGGACAAATCAAGGTTTAGTGCTGAAGTGTGCAGTTCGAAATGCCATTAGAGCTTACGGAATTTCAACGGGGCCGTATAGTCGGTGCTCGAGAAGCCGGTGCTTCGATCGCTGAAACAAGCAAACTGGTTGGTGTTGCCAGGGCCACAGTTTGCCGGATAATGTCGGAATATAAAAAAAAGAAAAACATCGCCTGATAAAAGTAGCTGGTGACGGAAGCAGAAGATGGATGACCGGCAGCAACGTTCGTTGAAGCGCATAGTCAAAGCAGACAGACGCATTAGTGCTGTTAAAGCAACTGCTGCTTTGAACAATGCGCTTCAAGAACCAGTTTCTACATCAACTGTCCGAAGGGAGCTGCACGACATGAATCTTTACGCTCGTGCGGCCATTTCTAAACCGCTAATAAAACCGCAAAACGCGGTAAACAGGAAGCGCTGGTGCCAGGATCATAAGGAATGGACGCCAGATCAATGGAACCAAGTTGTGTGGTCGGACGAATCATCTTTTACCTTGTTTCCAACTACAGGTCGAGTGTACGTATGGCGTACTCCTGGAGAAGCCTACAACCCTGGCTGCCTTCTGCCAACCGTTAAACATGGCGGGGGGTCAGTTATGGTATGGGGTGCAACATCGTGGCATTCTCTTGGGCCTTTAGTTGCTATGAAGGGAAAAATAAAGGCCAAAGATTATCAAGAAATATTGGATGACCAGGTATTGTTTAGAAAACCTTCACAATATACTTAAAATAACACAATTGCCCAACAGGTGCTGCCAATGATGAAGACCATCTTTCCTGATGGCAGAGGAATCTTCCAAGATGACAACGCTCCAATCCACACTGCTCAAATCATAAAGGCGTGGTACGAAGAGCATGACACAGACTTTCATCGCCTTGATTGGCCAGCACAGTCACCAGACCTCAACATTATCGAGCCACTTCGGTCTACATTAGAAGAACGCGTGAGAAGTGTATTTCCACCACCATCGTCTCTAAAACCGTTAGAGAAGGTTTTGATCGATGAGTGGTATAAAATACCTATCGAAACAATCCGAAAATTGTACGATTCCATCCCTAGGCGTATCCTAGCCGTTTTGAATGCGAATGGTGGACCCACGCCTTATTAAACGCGATTTTCCTTTGAAACGATCTATCTATTCAAAATAACTGAATTATTGTTAGCATATCCGAACTTTTATATATTTTCGAAACTATGTTTGAATAATTTGCCATTGAATCCTGATGCCCACAATAGAAACCTCAGATTCTCCACCAGTCTTCACCGCACTGTTTCCTATCGTAGTAACCAATTTCAAATGATAAGGAAAGGCTTTGTTACATAGTATTACTGCATGGTAGTGTGTGTTGATACCTTTTTAGCCTATTCTGAAGCTGCTGGCAATCCATCCGTTTGGCGAACGGTCGAGGTGTATTCAGTGTTAACAGTGTTCCTAACAATATTATTGTAAATAAATAAACGTAAATAAGTAAACAAATGTAAGTGAACAACGTAGCAACAGTACAGCACACCTCGAAAAATGGAAAAAAAAATCAAGTCAGCTGTCCTGAAGCAATTGCTTTCTAGTACAGGAACATGGGATGAGTTGACCACGCCAACCAATCAGTGGTGGATTCGAATTGTTTTAAAGCTTTTTTAAATTGCTGTTGTGTAATGATGTCCCCTGAACCTTAACCAACTCATAAATACAATGGAGACCTCGTATATCTCCTTGTTGATCATGCACAACATCAATATCTGAGCTGCAGAATAGTTTGGAGTGCCATAGATGTTCTGAGAATACTGCAATATGACTTTTCTTATGCAATGATGTTCCATGGAGCTTTACCAATCCATAAATACGGTGGAGACCTCGAAAATTGCTTTATTGCTAATGCACCACATCATGATCTGAACTCCACAATAGTTTGGAGTGCCGTAAATATTCTGAGAATACTGTTATATGACTACAATTGTGCAATGATGTCCCATGGAGCTTTACCAACTCTTAAGTACAACGGAGACCTAGTAAATCGTCTTGTTATTCATGCAAAACATCATGATCTGAACTCCAGAATAGTTTGAAGTGCCGTATAAGATATTCTGAGAATACTGTAATAGGACTATAATTATACAATGATGCCCCATGGAGGTAGACCAACTCATAAGTACAATGGAGACCTCGTATATCTCCTTGTTGATCATGCACAACATCAATATCTGAGCTCCAGAATAGTTTGGAGTGCCGTAGATGGTCTGTGAATACTGCAATATGACTTTTCTTATGCAATGATGTTCCATGGAGCTTTACCAATCTATAAATACGGTGGAGACCTCGAATATTGCTTTATTGCTCATGTACAACATCATGATCTGAACTCCACAATAGTTTGGAGTGCTGTAGATATTCTGAGAATACTGTTATATGACTACAATTGTGCAATGATGTCCCATGAAGCTTTTGCAACTCATAAGCACGATGAAGACCTCGTAAATCGCCTTGTTGATCATGCAAAACATCAAGATCGGAACTCAAGAATAATTTGAAGGATTGAAGAGTAATGATTTGGGTGTGCTTTTCGAAGCACTGAGTACTGTTCACCCTAGATCAATTGATTTCGAGAGAGCATTTTCAGTGTCTGGAAATTTTGCTATTAAAACTCGGTGTCGCATTAAAGATAATACTTTGAACGTCCTGTGCGTTCCGAAGACCTTCTACTGTAATCAATGACTGTGTTAAGAGTAAGGATAAAAGCTTTACTGAATAAATCAGAGGTTTCTGGTTTTTCTACAAATGCAAATATCTATTTTTGCTCAATAAAGATGCAAATAAAAATCTTGAAAAATTCTTCGGAACCGGTTCTAGTAACAGTATTACCGGTACTAACGCGCCCAGTGCTCCGTACCGATTCTCAAGAAAAAAAAAAATAAGTCGGTACTACCAACCCTACTTGTGACTTACAAGTAAGATTGCTTTCCTTGAGAGTTTTGTTGGAAATATCTCTGAATATTTCTAAGTTTTCTTCAGCAGCTCATTTAAACCATTCAAAGAGCTTCAAACAAGCTTTGAAAGCTACTTCGAATTAACTTGGATAACTTCTAAGTTATGCTTAAATTTGAGAGTTTGGTTTTCAATATTTCCTTTCAATTTTTGGGCTTCTATTTCATAGTATTTATAATTATGATGATGACTCAAATCTGATTTTGTATACAGACAGGTGAAGTAGGAATCAAACGTAAATCAGCATCCTCACGGATATTAGCATCACTATCATGTTAGGGAAACGTTGTTCCTTGTGTTGGTGGCTCTAGTTTGCATGAAAGTGCAAAGGGTTGCAAGAATTTAACGTTTGCATTTAACTTTCCCTCTTTGATTTTAAAATCAGATACGTCTGTTTAAAAAAGTACTGGAAACAATTATAGTTTTCGTGAACGCCATCACAGGAGTTAATTCGGTTGATATGTGAAGTCAGCTCTAAGTAACGCAATGCTTGTTGAGAGTTTAACCAAACCTTAGTATAATTATTTGTTTACATAAAGGGTGTCTCGATCAAAATTTGGTCGACTTAAACTTGCCACATTTCCTTTCATCGAGCATTAAAAATTTTTGCACACCCCTCATTTTGAAGATGTGTGCGTGTAGCATCATGCCTCTATTTTTATTTTGAGATTAGCACCTCAGTTATCAAAATGTCGTCGAAGGAAGAGAAGCAACGCATCGCAATTTCGCACGTGCATGGCGAAAATCCAAACTACTCTCACGCCAAGTTGGCGAAATTGTTGAATGTGGCTAAATCAACTGTAACCAACGTATTGAAATTGTTCGGTGAACGTTTGTCGACAGCCAAGAAAGCTGGATCGGGGGGAAATCGAAAGTCGGAGGCCACAGCAACGACAAAAAGAGTTACCCGCTGTTTCGACCGGAACCCCAACCTCTCCATCCGAGATTTCGCAAAGAAGCTGGGAGTGACGCCTTCAACCGTGGATATAGCTCAAAAACGAGCTGGACTGTCGACTTACGAGAAAGTGGTGACTCCAAATCGCGACGATAAACAAAACACGTCGGCCAAAGCACGATCGCGAAAGTTGTACACGATGATGCTGACGAAGTTTGATTGCGTGGTACAGGACGATGAAACTTACGTCAAGGCAGACTTTAAACAGCTTCTTGGACAGGAATTTTATACGGCAACCGGACGGGGAAAGGTGGCAGGTGGATTTTCAAAGTTCGCGAAGAAATATCTGGTGTGGCAGGCCATCTGTACCTTTGGCTTGAAGAGCAACGTTTACATTGCAACCAGAACCGTCAACCAGGAAATTTATCTGAGCGAGTGCCTACAAAAACATCTACTGCCCTGAAGCGACACAATGGTTCCGTTCTAATTTGGCCAGATTTTGCAGGTGTTAAACGAAAGACCCGGCAATTCGCATTTGGTAAAAAGGAAGCTTGGCTGAATATTTCTCCTGTATTCTGTATTAACTGAACTTGAAAAAGAAAAAGAATTTGACTTATTAATAAAAACTTTGATCCACTCAAACACATTACTGTTTGACCAAATTTTGATCGGAACACCCTTTAATACTGAATTCTGATATTTTTGAGAGTATCATCTTCATTCAGAGCTTTCTCGCTAACAACGTCTTAACGAATAATCATAGTAGCTCCTACTTCCGTTATTAAATAGATAATTGAATACTCTTTCATCAAGGTGCAGATGGTTTCCTTTCCCGAAAAAATATTAACCCAACCAACCAGGAGCAGAAGCAGCAATAAGGCCGTTGCAGAAATCGACTAAGTTGAAAAGAGTCCCGAAACTACCAGCGCTAAGGTGAGCCTTTCTGGTTGGCCACAAGCGACCATTATTCTCAATAAAGACCACCAGATAGTTACCGTCGTCTGCCTGACGAGAGTGTTGTTAGTGGAGAGAGTATGAAATTTGGAGGAAGGTTTGGGAGCGGAAATAAAATTTTATGATAATGTCTCTATCATCGTACAACTGCAGCGCCGCACCACCCGTCCGCTGCCTGATTCCAGCTAACGGTAGCTTCGACAGATATGACCGCTCAACAAACGACCTCAGAACTGAGACAACGTCAACTGTCGGCTGCCGGACAGAGACAAGTTCGGACCAGCCTTCCCGGAACGGTGAGGATTTGTTTGCTCGAAAGTGGATTTCATTGCTTCCTTTCCATCCCCAGAGGTTGATGCCAGGACCGGGAGGCATTCTGGGTCGTTCAATGGCGCTTCTTCTTGGGTGGAGGGTGGTTAGGTAGCGAATATGCAAATATGGAACTTGTGGTCGGTATTTTTCAAGGAAGTTTGCTAGGGGATCGCACACAGTCCGGAAGAGTATGACATTTAACTTTTGGTGACTGTATTTGTTGGTACCTTTTTACTAGGGAAAATTGGAATGAATTGACACATTGTGGTTTTGAGAGGGGCCAAGGAATGATTTGGATTTTTCGATTCGGGAAGCCGATTTGATTGAGTTGCCATTAAATTGTTTAGAATCAATTATCGTGCCTTCCTGGAGAATCGCAATCAAATTTCTTTCTTTTCTGGATATGTGCCCACCCGGAAAAGTGCTTGCATGATTTTATGTCTCAAGCAAAATCGATGAAACGCGGTATTGTATGCGTAGGGAAAAACAAAGTAATAATATTGACATCCCGTGCCAGACAATAGAACGATAACATTGTCATTAAAGGGTGTTGGCATCCTGTATTGATAATTCCTTCCGTTAGCTGAAACGATTTATGACACACGCACTACTGGCTCAAAATTTCAGTAGGCCTTTAAAAACAGTCTCCAAATTTCATCTCCAAGACGATGTCAGCTTGGCAATGTTGAATAATTAAGTATAAAATGGCCTGGAAAACAACAGGAAAACCTTCTGGAAATTCGCCGAGGTAATTAACATTGTGGTAATATGTGCGTAATGATTCATAATTCAACAATATCGTCAGATGTAGGCTCAGTGGAGAAGATGTCAATCTCGATAGGAAGAACGGAAGAAGATGTGTCCTTGGTGTGTAGGCTTTGTTTGTGTGAAACTTGTCACGGAATTTCTGGGACGTGTAGAGCTAATAGACATTGACAGGCAGTCAGTTGGGCAGGCAGCTACGCAATATCCACTCCCCAGGATTGATTTGGATCCATTTAAATCCAAATCAACTCCAATTCTAGCTCTCGCGGAGGTTTGGAGTGATTTGAATTTTAAATAAAGCACCGTGGCAAGCTAAATTTACTAACTTGTCTGTTTGCTGAGAGTGAGTACTTCAAAACACCACGAGCAACCTGTTGAATAAATAAACACGCCAACTGTGACCGCAAATATTCGTATCCATCACCGCCTTTCTCACTGGAATGCCAATTGGAATCCAATCCAATTTTGTGTGCGCCTAGTGATACATAAATTTACACCCGGTCAGAAGCCACTTTGATCACTTAATCTATCTTCAGTCCAAATCGGTGGAACAATCACCGACTGAACACGGCTTTCAACGACCAACGATGTGCACAGTGGATCCTTTTTCAGATTTGTGGCCAGAAACATCACGTTTTTGCTCCAAGGCATACATTCTAGAAAGCTGTTTTTAAATTTGTTGCTCAATTGCATACCATTAACGGCGACGATATTACGTTTCGAGAGTTGTCAGTCACCAATCATTAGTGATATATATTTAGATGAACCTAAAGCGTTTTATTTCCTCCTTCAGAAGATTAAGGATCCACTATGCACAATTGGGTCCCTTATTTGACAACATGGTTTGCAGAGGGATGGGAAGTGAGGTAATTAATACTGTAATTATTTGTCAACCACATCGATTGCAGACCATTTGGCATAGTGCGGTTTCACACGGATGTGGCTGTGAGTGAACGACCGGTAGGGTAGAGAACTGCATTAGCCTAATCGCTAATGGTTGGCCCATCGTGTCGAAAAAGTTCAGTTTATCTGTGTTCCCACAACGTTATCACTTAACCTTACATTTGATAAGATACATTAGCTCAAGATCTACAATATGATAGCTTAAAGTGTGAAATTCATGAACGCAGACCACCTTTGTTTTGAAAAACTAAATGTGGTCTCCCACTGAATACCATTTTTTTTAATAAGCGACCATCGACAATTCAATGTGTTTTTTTTCACCGGACCAAATTTGTCAATAAAAAGAATTTTGTACTTTTCATAAAATCGGTTGAATTTGGTACTCCACAGTTAATCTAAATACACGTGAGAAAAGGTAAAGAGATATTAATTCCATCTAAATTAAAAAAAAAATAATATTTTGCTAAAATGTCGTTTTAAAAAACCAGGGTGCAATGTTTAATTGGCACTAATAGGCCAAGAACCGGGTTTGACACCCTAATTGGTCTTTTTTAAGCGCTGTGAAATTGTAATAGTTTAGTTATTACAACGCTGCCACAATTTGAATAATTCAAATGATTTGCGGATTTGCTGGCATGTTTTTTCAATGTCGGTTGTGAGCAAGAGGTAAACCGTTGAATGAATCACGCACTGGAAAATTGATTGAATTATTGGTGTAAATAATCCAGTAGCAGAAAAGTTATTCAACAATACATACAGTTTAGGTTATTGATGCAGCTCCTTAGTAAAGGCACGTGTCGTTGACGATGCTGCGATGGACAGCCAACATAAAACAATCAATATATTTTCTTATTAAATCGAGGTCTCGAGGTTAATAGGAATAACAATTGTACGGATGGGAAGATGGGCGGGAATTCGAAGTGTGGTTTACAGAGCACGTTTATTTTAAATTCGGAATTGGCTAAAAACTTATAACTATACAACTTTTGGTTTTCTTTTGACTTAAACATTGTTGAGAAAGAAAAACAAACACACAAACACAGATAAAAAAAACTTATAGTAAACATACAGGTTAAACAAACTACAATCTAAGTTAGTCAAAAACACATAAATGAGTTTCATAAACTCCAGATCACGTACAGCCAAAATATCTCGAACCGGTACATTGGGTTGTCTACCTCGAGCCCGAAGGGAATCATAAAGCTCAGATCAGACTCCACGATGCTCGGCACATGACCAAACAATGTGATCTGCGTCCCGGTAACCTTGTCCACATTCACAGAGATTGCTGTCTCCCAGCCCAACACGGAACAAATGAGCGTTTAAAGAATAACGATTGGACATGAGGCGAGACAGCACACGAATGAAGTCTCGACCCACATCCATCTCCCTAAACCAAGACTTCTTTGATACCTTTGGGATGATAGAATATTGTCATCGCCTTAAATCTCCTTTAATCCATTTATTCTGCCAGCTGACGAGTGACTGTTGATGAAAAATAGGAAAAAAATCATTGAAGGCGATTTGTCGATCGTAAATATCGCCTTCTATAGCGCCCACCTTTGCAAACGAGTCCGCTTTCTCATTGCCCAGAATTGAACAATGAGATGGGACCCATACAAAGGTGATGATAAAATAACGCGAAGATAAAGCACTTAGAAGCTCCTGTATTTTCATGAGAAAATACGAGGAGTGCTTTACCGGCCTCAAAGAGCGAATAGCCTCTATAGAACTGAGACTATCCGTGAAAATGAAGTACTGATCCGGTGTAAGTGAGGCAACAATTTCTAGCGTAAAGTGTATTGCCGCTAATTCAGCAATATATACGGAACAAGGAGCTTGAAGTTTACGATTGGCGCTATAGCAGCAGGCTTTGGTATATCATTAAATATACCAAAGCCTGCTGACTCCTCTATCAAAGATCCGTCAGTGAAGAACGATTTAGTGGAATCAACTTTTCCAAACTTTGCGGCAAATATTACCGGAGCAATCATAGTACAATGATGCTCTGGGATTCCATGAAGCTCCTGCTTCATGGATAAATCAAAATGAACCGAATTGTCGAAATTGGAGAAGCAAACACGATTGGAAATATTCGGCGAAGGGCTGACATCCTGTGTTATGTACAAATGGTACAAAGTCATGAAGCGAGTTTGAGGATTCAACTCGAGAAGCTTCTCAAAATTTTCGATTACCTGGGGGTTCATGACTTCACACCTGGTGAGGAGCCGGAGAGATAACTCTGTAAACCGATCCGAGAGTGGCAACATGCCAGCCAGCACTTCAAGACTCATGGTGTGAGTCGAGTGCATGCAACCTAACGCGATACGAAGTTACCGATACTGTATACGTTCCTGTTTGATGATGTGTGACCGAGCCGCTGACTGAAAACAAAAACTACCGTATTCTAGAACCGACAAAATCGTTGTCCGGTACAACGTTAGAAGATCTTGCGGATGCGCTCCCCACCAGGTCCCGGTTATTGTTCGAAGAAAGTTGATCCTTTGCTGGCATTTTCGCTTCAGATACTCAATGTGGGATCTCCAGGTGCACTTAGAATCGAACCAGACCCCATGATATTTAAATGACATAGAATGAGTTATCGACTTACCCCAAATTTGAAGCTTTGGTTGTGCTGGGTTATGCTTCCTAGAAAAAACTACCAACTCAGTTTTCTCCGTAGAGAATTCGATACCTAGCTCGAGAGCCCAAGTAGACAAATTGTCCAAGGTATCCTGTAAGGGTCCTTGCAGATCGACCCCATTGGGTCCCGTGACAGACACTACGCCGTCATCTGCAAGTTGTCTCAACGTACAGTTGTCACTTAGACAACCGTCAATGTCTTTGACATAAAAATTATACAAAAGGGGGCTTAAACATGATCCCTGGGGGAGACCCATGTAGCTAAATCGTGAAGCTGGAGAGGTTCCATGAGAGAAGCTCATATGTTTCTCTGACAGCAAATTGTACAAAATATTATTCATTAATGGTGAAAAGCCACAAGCGTGGAGTTTATCTGAAAGAACTTCAACAGATACTGAATCAAAAGCCCCCTTTATATCCAAGAATACAGAAGCCATTTGCTCCTTTTTAGCAAAAGCTAACTGAATATCTGTGGAAAGTAACGCGAGACAGTCGTTCGTTCCCTTACCCCTGCGGAAACCATATTGAGTATCTGAAAGCAGGTTGTTCGTCTCAACCCATTTGTCCAGACAGAAGAGGATCATTTTCTCCAATAACTTTTGAATACAAGATAACATCGGGATGGGTCGATAGGAGTTGTGGTCGGACGCGGGCTTACCAGGTTTTTGAATGGCAATAACTCTCACCCGTCTCCAATCATCCGGTACAATGTTGAGTTCCAGAACCTGATTAAACAAGTTCAACATGCGCCTCTTAGCGACGTCTGGAAGGTTCTTAAGCAAGTTGAACTTGATTCTATCAGCTCCTGGAGCCGTATTGCCACACGAAAGGAGTGCGAGAGAGAACTCTACCATTGAAAAAGGTTGGCTGATCTCGTCTATCGAATTCTCGGTTTCTCGAGGAATGATCCGTGCCGGCATCGAATTCGGACAAACTTTTCGAGTGAACTTGAGGATCCATTGATCCGAGTACTCCTCGCTCTCATTGTACGTAGTTCGGTTACGCAATCTTCGCGCTGTATTCCAAAGAGTACTCATCGACGTTTCGTGCGATAGCCCGTCCACGAATTTTCGCCAGTATCCGCGTTTCTTGGCCTTGATGAGGCTCTTAAGTTCGCGTTCGAGAGCCGTGTATACTTCGAAGTGCTCAGGTGTTCCACGTCTACGAAAAACTTTAAACGCGTCGGACTTTTTACGGTAAACCTCGGTGCATTGCTGATCCCACCATGGAGAAGGAGGTTTCCTGCGAAATGACGTTCCTGGAACTGGTCGAGTTTGAGCTTGAAGCGCGCTATCCAAGATCAGGTTGGAGAGGAAGTTATATTCTTTCAACGGTGAAAGCCCTTCTACCGTCGATACGGCTTAATCTATAGCTGTCCTAAACTTTTTTCAATCGATGTAACGGGTTATATCATACGCGACCTTGATGGATTCTGATGGATTGAACCCTGTGGCAATCGAAATTTTTATGGGCAAGTGATCACTACCGTGGGGATCTTGAATCACATTCCATGTGCAATCCAACGATAATGAATTCGAACAAAGTGTGAGGTCTAATCTACTGCCAATTGAGGATGTACCAGCCAAACGTGTTACTTCTCCATTGTTAAGTACTGTCATATTGAAGTTGTCACAGAGGTCATATATCAAGGAAGACCGGTTGTCATCGTACAGTTCTCCCCAGCCTGTACCGTGAGAGTTAAAATCTCCCATGACCAACCGCGGGGCAGGAAGAACCGAACAAATATCTGAAAGTTCTTTCTGGTCTATTGAGGCTCTAGGAGGAATATACACGGAAGCAATGCAAAGGCTTTTATTTTTAATAACAGCCTGACATGCGACAACTTCAATACCTGGAATTGGAGGAAAATTCACTCTATAGAAGGAGTAGCACTTTTTGATCCCCAAGAGTACTCCTCCTCCACGTGAATCCTCACGATCAAGCCGAATAATGTTGAAATCGTGAATCGGAAGATTGATTTCGGGTGAAAGCCGTGTTTTACAAATAGCAAATGCATCACAACCGGTATTGTGAGCTGAATATTTGAAGGATTCCAATTTAGGAATAAGACTTCTACAATTCCACTACAGAACAGTGGTCATAACCTCGACCTCATTTGGAAAATTATCCATCAAAGGAAATTATTTTATGCACAATAGTAGCATTATTTTTATTTTTCTGAAAATGTTTTCATTGAGTAGTTTTGGATTTTTTTTACATCATACAACAAACCGCCATTTCAGAGTTTCAATCATCTAACATCACAGCAGAAAAGACAAATAGGTGCATTTAATTTTTATGTGTATACTATTACAACATCGTATTGTTTTCATCATATCATCATTATATATATTAGTATATCATATTGAAAATATTTACTAAAAGATTAATAATAATAATTAAATTTCATTTGCTTCAAGTTTACAAGGAAATTGATTCCAGATAGTATGTACAGATATTTTATTTCATTGTATGTAAAGGTGTTTTTCTATGAATTTAAATCATTGAATATTATTAAAATTAATAAATGCTCTTCAATTCTGCTGATTATGTATATCTATATGTCATGAATAAATACATATTTTTTTGATTCATGTATAATTAAATGGTTTATATTTTATTTAGTTGCAATAAGACCTTCACATTTCAGAGTTATATTCATCTGCCACTGATTGAGCTGTAAAGATGCACCAAGCTGCATATGATTATCATATGCCTATTATTACAATTTTAACTATTTCATCATATTATTTTATTTATAACCATATTTAAATTACAGGATGACGAATTCCAACCATGGCATATTTTAATTAAATATTATAGTATATTTCATTGCTCTATTACATACTACATTTATTGCATATTATGACATATTATGTACATTATATATAATAAATACTGGGTTGGGAAGGAGCATCAGGGTATCATTCAAGCTGAAATTGGACGATGGTTTGATTGACTGCCTGAGTCTAGGAGGGAACGAGCATTATCATTTTCTTTATCCTACCGATTCGATTGCGATCCTGCGAATTCTACTCCAACAGTTTCAGTGAGAGTGACGCGCCCTTCTTAACAAGCCATCCTGTAGAAAGCTTAATAAGTATTGCGAATTGGGTTATTCGAATTGTTGGATCGTATCGTTGGAAGGAGATTCTTAATTTCCCGTGGATTTCGCGTGAGTGTCTCTGCTTACGGGTCCACCCCTCCGTTTTTGGCCCTTCATACAGCGATATTGTGAATTCAGATCGGTGGCTCAATTTGATCTTGCTATTAAGTGGAGCTGCATCCAAGCCAAGGGCATGAAGGGATGGTGGCTACCATACATACATACATACATACAAATTAAAGAAATGAAAGAAGATTAAAATTGATATAAAAGGGGTGATGAACATGGTGTTTTGTAAAAAAAAGTGGAAAAAAAAACGAAGAAAAAGAAAGTTTTTTTTGTTCTGGGGAGGTGTTGTTGGTGTGGAATTAAAAAGTTAAGAAAAAGAAAAAGAGAATGGGTTATGTGAAGACAGGGATACCGGATACTTTTTTTCAAAAGTCTTTATCAATCTCATTGAAAAATCTGTATTTGTCTGTATAAGGGTTTTAATTTTGGTTTTAAGGTATTTTATTGAAAAAAAAAAATTAAAATCAATACACAGAAAAAAATAATTAATTTTAACAGACGCGTAAAATTTCCCCTCGTTTAATTCCAAGTAAAAGGAAGCGTAAACAGCGAAATTGTTTGCAATCTTTCATGCGCCATACAACAATGTTTGCAATCTTCCATACAAAAGACTAGATTCAGGCGTTATCTGGCTTAAATTTACATGAAATATCCCATTAGTTTCTACCAAATCTATCATTCCCTTTTTGTGCATTAAACCCCGTTCACATTACAACATATATTACGTGATATAGGTAGAAAATCTTGTTATCAAAAGCCATTCACATTATTTCGAGTGAAAACGAGATGTATAGATGC
>JAHHFK020000280.1:0-40000 GCA_024533555.2 Aedes koreicus
TTTCTGATTTAGTTTGCGATAGTCGATGACTAATCGCCATTTCTTTGTGCCGGAAGCATCGATTTTCTTCGGCACGATCCAAATTGGTGATGACCAAGGACTATTCGATGGTCGAATGATTCCTTGGTCTAGCATTTTGACTATCTGCCGCTGAACCTCTTCCCTGTGACAGAAGGGGTAGCGGTAGTTTTTTGAGAAGACAGGGAGATCATCTTTGGTATTGATCTGATGTTTAACTACGTTGGTGAAAGTCAGTTTATTTTCGTTACTATACAGAACATCGGGAAATTCGTTGAGAACATGCAGGAGTTTGTTTTCCTCTTCCGAGTTCAAATGATCTGTTCTTATATCTTGTTTGATTGTTTTTCTATTTTTACCCTTTTTGTCTTTAATGTTTGGTGACTCTGGAGAAATCTCTTCAAAATTATGAAGTTCTGTAAAAATGGCTTCCTTGCCTATGCAAATTTGAACTTTTTTGTTACTGGGGTTCATTATTGGAAACGTGGTTGTACCGTTTTGGGCACTATATATCTCAGGAGGAATAACAACGTCCTTTCCTAATAAAATATCGTTTTCGATTAAGAAGTCTCCTTAACTAATTTCGACTAAAATTTTTTTCGTGATAGTCTCATTCTCATGAAGGTTTAATTGCTCACTGGAGGAATATTTCCTCTGCAGTGGTATTGCTGTGTTTTTTATGACGATTGTATTGGACGCCGTATCGATTATGGCACCAAGGGTTCGAAGTGATTCGAATCCAAGGAGGCCGTCAAAAAAATCGTGGAATCTAAAGAGAAAGAATTTCAGGTTTGGTAATCCTTCAATGTGGTTGGAGAAAGGGTTTAAATATGTAAATTTATCAATAACATTTAAACCGCTAACATTCCTTATTTTCTGCTGGGGTCCCGATCCAATGCTGTTGGTGGGAACTAGTTCAGGTAAAATATAATTTTTATTAGCTCCCGTATCAACTAAGAGCCTTAAAGGTCTTCCCCTTTTTCGGGGAATTTCCAAGTACGGGAGGAAATTGTCCCCTATTCCGTTGTTTCTAGATCTAGAGCCAAACCAAAATTTAGTTCTTCTTCACTTTCATTCATCTTAACCGGTGTATTTGCTGATTCGCAATTTTGTTGCGGATTATCGTAACCTTGATAGTATGAATGTTCTATATTTGAATCATCATTGTGGGGAATATCCGAGTTTGCTGCTTCTAATACTTCTTGCGAGTTAATTTGGTTCGTTTTGCGATAGGGAGCAACTTGTCTATTTTGACCTGAATGGTCTGGTTTTATATGTTGTGTGGCTCGAAAGTTATTCATTAGCGGTCTAGTTTGATGTTGCGCATAATTTGAGTGTTGGGGGAAATAATTTAGTGGAGGTCTATTTTGATGTTGAGGATAATTCGAATTTTGCGGGAGACTATTTATTTGGGGGTCTGATTTGCTGTTGTGAAGGATAATGCCCCCGCATAAAGAACGGCTTTTGCTGCACGGTAGGCATCGACGGTTTTGTTTTTGAAACGTCTAGAGGTTTTTTTTCATTTCGCTCTCGTCGTCGTCGTATTGGTGCTTTTTGTTCAGAAGCAAGGTGGGATTCGGTCGGTGGTGTGTGGGGGGGGGGGGGGGTCGGTTGGTTTGGCGTGGTGTCGTGTGGGGCGGTAAGCGTGAGTGTTTATTGTGTTTTTTTTTTGTTTTTCTGTTTTTGCTTGGCTTTGGTTGGGTTTGTTTTTTTTTGTTTTTTTTTTGTGTTTGCTTTATGTGATCTGTGATTTTTGTTTATATTGGATCTCGGTCGGTGACCGTGTCCTAGTCTGGGGGTGTGGGTTCGGGGTTGGGGAATCAGTGTTTGGCATTAGTATCTGTGGCCTGTGTATTCGTTGCTTGTGTTTCGTTTCGTGTTGTGTGGGGAGTTGTTGTGTGATGAATTATTTTTTCTTTTTTTTATAATACCTGTCCAGATTGGTAGAACTCGCGAATGATCATTTTCTGGAACGAATTTTAAACATTCGTTAAATTTTTCTTCTACGGACTCAACCCATCGAGGTAAATCTCTTGAATTGCCGTTAAATTCCGGAATCAATCTTATAAGGTCCGGGATTTTTGGGAAGGAACTGATTGTTTGTACCGCGGGTGTTGCGGGTGCTGTCGTGGATGTTGATGCTGCAGAAGCTGCCTGAAGGGAAATAATTTTATTTTCAGTTTCTTGAGCTCTAAAGTTCTGTTGTTCTACTAGTTCGATAAGATCTTCGATCTGTTTTTGCAGGTCGGTGACCGACATTTTCCTAGTTCTTGGCATATGACGTATAATCACAAATCACTAAATTCTCACTATTCTCTTCCTTAATGTCAGTTCACTGAGTTTTATGTTATCTAATGTTAGTATCCAAATGTAAATGTTAAATATAAAATAGATTTTAGGGAGCTAAATAGAGTAAAGGATGATAATAATCGGAGACTTACCACAAATCACCTGGTATGCCACCAATGATGCAAAAAGCGGGTGAAGTCCGGTTCGTGGGGCCAGTGAGAATCCTGTTCCTAGTCCGTCGAAGCTTCGATTCTGATCGCTGATCTGCTATTTCGATTCGAACACAATGTTGAATTGCTCAATAACACTTCACTACGATTTGTCGATGCTCCGATCCTAATCGCTGATGTGCAATCTCTTTTCGAACACAGGCTATGTTGAATTATTTGATAACACTTCACTACGATTTTTACGATATGTCGTGATTTTCCACACTGTATCGCTGGGACTAATTAAACTAGATTCACACTCCCCCTTTATGTCGACTGCGCCAGTAACGAGATAAGTATCTCGACAGGGTTTTTTTAAAAACTAATCTAAATTAAACTGAAACACTGAACATTGGTTTTAGACACTGATTTCGAAGTAAGTACTACTCCTGGTTACTGCTGAAACTAGAATGAATGATTTATTAAATTGAAAGCTTTACAGAGGCCTGACTTGAAAGAATATGTTCTATAGCTTATGATGACACTGGGAAATATGATAACGCTATCCTGCCACGAGTTGCTGGTACGGCGTTTTACGAGTTGGGTTCTAGGTGGTTCGTTGCTAGGCGTCTTCGTAGAAATTGGTGACTGGAATTTGGTTCTGATGGTGTCGGGTTTAATGACTATGTCTGCTCGCTCAATGAAGACAATGCGGGTGATACTTGGTTTTGTTGCTGGAGATTTCTGATACGATTGGAAAGGTCTGATATATAGCGTATGTATACTTATATATATATATATATATATATATATATATATATATATATATATATATATATATATATATATATATATATATAATATATATATATATATATATATATATATATAAACATATATATTATATATATATACCTACCTACTTATATATATATATATATATATATATATATATATATATATATATATATATATATATATATATATATATATATATATATATATATATATATATATATATATATATATATATATATATATATATATATATATATATATATATATATATATATATATATATATATATATATATATATATATATATATATATATATATATATATATATATATATATATATATATATATATATATATATATATATATATATATATATATATATATATATATATATATATATATATATATATATATATATATATATATATATATATATATATATATATATATATATATATATATATATATATATATATATATATATATATATATATATATATATATATATATATATATATATATATATATATATATATATATATATATATATATATATATATATATATATATATATATATATATATATATATATATATATATAAATATATATAAGTTAAACGTCGAGGGCTCTCGGAGACGTTTTTAAAAAAGACAACCGATTCAATTAACTAATGGATAAAGACTGATTTATTCAAAAAGTATTAAACCTAAGCTGAGTTTCCCTAACGAGGCGTATGGTTGATAATTTCTGCTGACGTTCCGGTTCGTCGTCGATGGTTCTCGATGTACTCGATCGATAGCTGGACTTCGGCACAGGCAAAAGTGCTGATCCTTTAGAATGTGTGTCGAACGATGGCAATGGTTCGACGGTGTCGTTGCTCTCCAGCCGGTGGTGTTGATGTTGCAATAATCCAGTCGTTGCACCATATTTGATGATGTGGTGCTCTGTTGGTAAATCGGTCGATTGTTACCGTGGCCGATTGGACTACGGAGTTGTGGTATGCTGAGTTGACAATGTCGATGAACTTAGAATGTGAAGTGTAATTGAGGTTGGGGTGTTAAGTCGTTGTTGCCAGGTATGGCTCAGGAATCGTTCGATAACTGCTCTCCCCCTATAGAAGATTCGTCTCGAATCTTGAAGACGACGTAAAGGTTCTGTTGTTGATGAAACGTCTCGCTTGGATCCATGGTCCCGTAACGATGTTGAATGGTGTAACGATGTGGTATTGTGCACATCAGAATCGGAAGATTGAATGTTGTTTGCTGTCTAAACGTGTTTCTGCATATACGGCTGAGGATGAGGTTTCGCTCTGTAAACCGAGGTTTTCATGGCTTTGGTCTGTGGAGAGAGAAGATGGCATGTCCTTGGTATTATCTTGGAGTTTTACCTTTTCAGGAGAGTTGGTGTTCCTTCTCATGTTCCAGATTGTCAATCCAATAATCGTAATTGCGAATGTTGTAAGGAGTCCTGCTGTTGTATGTTGTAGTATGATGTGGTCCCTTTGTAACGACTCGATTTGTTTCCGATTTTTGATACGAAGTGAATCCACTTGCTCTAGATCCGGTTTGTCGAGAATTGTTGTTACTTCAAGACTCCAATGGTTTTGGGGTTGGGATGATTTTGACTTCATGGCGGTGTGTTGTCCTTTCGTCTTCGTATTTAGCTCCGTTTACGATGAGAGAGCAATTGGGATATTTTACTAATGTCGTTCCTGTTACCATCCGAGTTTTGATGTTACAATTTGAGCTCAGTAGTGCTGGTTGGATTGCATTCTTTATTACTAGTGTGTGGCTATCGATGATTTTGATGTCTATGATGTCTCGATGATTCACGTAGGGGCAGGCTGCGTCATCTCCGCGGAGGGCGTTGTGGATACAACCATCGCCTGTTATATTAACGAGCTCCTGTTTTTTTGCAAATTCTATATTGTTCAACAATGGTACATACAGTATTTGTGGCAAATGTAAGTTCTTTACTAACAATGGCTACATTAAAGGGTGTTGATATAATTTTGCCTTCTTTTGGGATTGTTTCAAACTTAATGTATTTGAATATTCCTGGTAGAAAGATGGGAATTTTTACGACGAAAATGATTTTTAGTTTTTCATGATGAGTTTCAACATTAATAAATTCATAAATTTGATCTGGATGGCTGATTGTAACATTCTGTTCTTTCATTTTATTAATGGCAAATTTTGTTTCAGTGTTTGGCAATATTGCTTTAGGAAGAATCCCTAATCTTGCTAGTTGGATCGATTCAAAAATGTCTTTTAGTTGATTAGTAAGCAAATCCATGTTGAAGATTAAATCGTGAACTATGCCTTTCAATGTATTATCATTTTGGTTATTCAAGTTATTAACAATACTAGAAATCTTTCTTAAAATTTTTACTTGTTGATCATTGACGTGTTTAACTATCTCATTGATTTTCGATTGGAATTCGTCATTGATGCGTATCTGTCTTTGATTGTTTTCTATCAGCATATTAGTTTTAGTTCTAGAATCTTCCAAAGTTTGTTTGATCAATTGTAAGTCATTATCATCCAGGTTACCAGTTAGAGATTTAATAAATGTTCCGAGTGGGTTTAGAATACCACGTTTTGATCTCATCGGTCTAAGCCGATAATAACTTTCTGAAAGTTGTTTCATTCTGACATCAAGTGTCTTGTGGAATTCATGTGTAGCATTTTGTTGCTCAAAAAGTATTGTATGTTAATGAAGCTAGTCTTGAATTCTTCCAAGTCCACAATGTGAAGATGGAAGTGTTGCGAGATTATGATTTTAGCTTCTCTTTCCTCGAATGCGATAAGTCCATCATGCCTTGATAGATCCATAATGGTGATGTCCGCCTTAGCATAACTTAATAATCTGGAAGAGAAGAAGTTTTAAGTACAAGTTTTGTTTCGATTAAATATCTTATGCTGTGGAGGAAGAATGGTGGATGATTATTTGCGTTGTCGTCTTATCTTTGTTTTGTGGATCCTCCTTTCTTGATCGTCTATGAAAGTTTTGTGGTTGTCCCTTGTGACTCGATGCTTTCGGTATTTATCCTTGGTCTTGCTTTTTATGCCTTGACGAGATATGAATGTTGTTTCACCTGTTTCGAGGGGTGGATCATTTTCTGTGTTTTTGTTATGGAATTCTAGGTCTTTTTTCTGTTTCTTTCGTAGATTATTTGTGGCTTCATCATAAATTTTATCCCTTTTTGCAATAATTTCTGTCATGTCGATAAGTCTGTTTTCACCTTCTTTCACGCCATAGAAAATTTCTGTGGGTCGCAAATCTGTAGAAGTGTGAATAGTATCATTGTATAGACCAACACTGATGCGGAATAACTCTTTCTGGCTTAAATTTTCGTGTTTTCCTTTGATGCATCGGAATATTTCGCTTATTGTTGAGTGGAATCTCTCAACAATTCCATTTACCTCACTTTTGTTAGAAGGTGTGAAATATATTTCGATGCCTAATTCTTCCAACATGCTTCTAACTTCGATAGATCTTATGGCTGGCTCGTTATCACTTATTACGAGTTTTGGCATGCCAAAGGTTGATATGAGTTTAGTCAATCCTGAGCGAATATCAGGAATTGATCTAGATTTGACTGGAATCAACATTCCAAATTTAGACAACTTATCGACTGCGGATAAGAAGATATTCGGTTGACAAATGAAAAAGTCAATGTGAAGAATATCTAGAGGTTTTCGAGGTATAGGTGTTTTGGCTAAACTGAGTTTATAGGGATGCCTCTCATATTTGGCAGTCTTGCAAGTGTCGCAGAATAGAATAAATGTTCTGATTTTATTTTTCATTTTTGGGAAGAAGTATTTTTCACTTAAGACTTTTATATTTTCCTCAATTCCCCTATGGGCTCGCGAGTGAATTTCCTCTATGACTTCATTTTGGTTTTCCTCAGTTCTCAAATCAGTTAAGAACTTTTGAGAAATGACTATTTTGAATGTTTTGACCCTTGAAAAATAATTTTTATATACAATCTGGATTATGGTGATAAGATTTTCGGGACAGTAAATGCAGTTTACTCTCTTGGGGTCGATGAATTCTTTAAAAATTCTCAAAATTGTCGGTATGCCAAAAGTAATTTTCGTGAAAGTGTGCCTAAGGACTCTGGGAAAAACTTGTTCTCCCGTGCTCTCACTTTCGTTTGGGCCAATTTTGAGAATTATTTGATTGGAAAAAACATTCACTGGTCTCTCCGTGCATGGAATGAATTCTGAATCATCCGTGTCTGCTGAATGTTGAGTGGCTGCATCTGATGAAGGATCATTCTCCTCTTCGTTGTTATTTAATTCATGGGGAATTCTAGAAAGGCCGTCAGCAACAACATTCTGCTTTCCGGCGCGATATCTTATATCGTGTGAATAATCCAGTAAGGCAATCATCCATCTAGCAATTTTACCTGATGGGTCTTTCAAATTTACAGCACATGTAAGAGGCTTGTGGTCCGTATAAAGAATAAATTTATTGCCAAATAGGTAGGGTCGGAAGTATCTGGTAGCCCAATAGATGGCTAACAATTCCTTCTCGATGGTGGAATAGTTTTCTTCACTTTTGTTAAGGGTACGTGAAGCAAAAGCGACAGGTTTGTCTCTGCCTATGGGTCCCTGGGATACGACGGCTCCAATTGCATATTTAGATGCATCGGTTGTCAAAATGAAATTGTTATCGAAATCTGGGTGAATTAAGATAGCACTACTGCTGAGAATTTGCTTGCATTTGTTAAATGCTTTGAGAAATTCTGGGGTGTGTTCCACTTTTTCATCTTTCCTAAGACACTGTGTTAGAGGTTTGGTGATGCGGCTGAAGTCTTTAATGAATTTCCTATAGTAGCCTAAAGTTCCCAAAAACGACTTGATGTCTTTTACAGTTTTTGGAATAGGCCAATCTCGAATGGCTTGAATTTTCTCCGGGTTGGGCATAACGCCTTCCTCGTTTACCACATGACCTAAGAAAGAAACTTCTTTCTTGAGAAATTCGCTCTTATCAAGCTGTATTTTTAAATTGGCTTTTTCCAGAGCTTCGAAGACCTTTTTTAGGTTGTTGCAATGTTCTTGGAGGCTATAGCTGAACACTATAATGTCATCCATATAGACTAAGCAGATGACTCCTGCTAGTCCGACGAGAACCGCATTCATCATTCTTTGGAATGTCGCAGGGGCGTTTTTCAACCCGAATGGCATTCTTAAATATTCGTAATGTCCATTTTCGGTGGAAAAGGCTGTTTTTTGTATGTCCTTTCCATCCATCAGAATTTGATGAAATCCTGACGCTAAGTCGAGGGTAGTGAAGTATCTACTTCTTCCTAGCTTATCAAGGATATCTGTAATGTTGGGGATTGGAAATTTGTCGTCTATAGTTTTTGCATTAAGTTTTCTATAGTCTACTACAATTCTCCATTTCTGAACACCAGCAGCATCAATTTTCTTGGGAACAACCCAAATGGGAGAGTTCCATGGTGATGTCGATGGTCGAATAATATTTTCATCCAACATCTTTTGAATTTGTTTACAGACTTCCTCTTTATGGCAATGAGGATATCTGTAACTTCTCTGATAAATTGGAAGTTCATCGTGAGTAGCAATCTGATGTTTCACGGCATTTGTAGAAGTAAGAGGTTCGTCATCAAGATGAAAAACTTCTTGATGGTTGACGATGACAGAGGTGATTTTGCTTTTCTCCTCTGAGTTTAAATGTTCTAATCGAAGTTGGGCAGTTAGTTTTTGCCAGCGATCTCCTGTATAACGTTCTTCCAAGTTATTGAGATCATCTGTCGTAAAATGACATTCGAAGTTGTTTAATTCTACTTCGAACGGAAAGTCAAGTGAGAAAGTTTGGTTATTTGGAGACGAATTCCTTACGGCGACAACTGCTTTGTGGTTCTCCACATGGTAAAGTCCGCAACAAACGTACAAATTCGGTGATATTTCGAAATCTTTTTCTAATAAAAAAAGCCAAAGTCTTCTGAGATTGGTATTTCTATATTACAAATTGAATCGCCAAAGATGTTTTTAGAAAAAGGTTCAGGGTATTTCTTGTGCATCTGGAGTTTTGTTCCGAGCACTGTAATGGAATTGTCGTTGGTATCTATTTTAGCTTGGAGCTCCTGAAGCATTTCATAGCCGATTAAGCCGTGGAAAAACTTGTGAAAATCAAAAACGTGAAATTCAAATTGTTTTTCAATAAGATCGGGAAACGGATTAAATTTGACGTATTTGTCGATAATATGTTTGCCTGAAATGTTTGAGACGGCAGTGGGGTTTGGAAGTCTTAGTGAATTCTTCACTAATTGTGGGCATAGGTAGTTTTTGTTCGCGCCAGTGTCAATGAGTATTTTTAACTCGAAATTTTGGCGGGTTGGAATTTTTATATAAGGAATTAAGTTTCTGCTTCCTATCTTGGAGGATTGAGAATGGTCTCCAGTTGAAAATTTAGATAGTCCATTGGTTCTTGTTCTTCCTCTTGTTCCGTATTACCGCCTGTAGCAGCGTTTGAATTATTTGCCCACGGAGTGTCATACTCTGAGTTTGACTGTCTTGCGGCTTCTGTGTAGGGCTTTTCGTAATAATTTTCAGAATAGCAATAATTATTAGAAGATGCATTATCATAGTAATAATCATTATATGACTCTTGAGGATAGGCATCGTCATAATCAAGCTCCATGTTCCTCAATTCGGTGATTTGAGCAGCCCTGGGAGGCACTGCTGGACTAAATCGATTATTGTTATAATATGGTTTTCGTTGGACGTTGCTACTTGAGCCTTGAGGTCTATTCATGTAATTTACTTGTTTCGAACGGATGGACCTGTTAGTAGATTCAGGAGCCGGTAGGGCTCTTTGTGGAGGTCGAGGTGTTTCATTGTTGGGCAAGACGTTTTGTGGGTTAAAGTGTGGTCCACGTGAATTTTGGAACGAAGGCATTGGTTGATAAGATGGCTGCATATGCGAAATATACTTTGGGTTTCTTGGAGGGTATGATTGGTGAGGAATTTGCGGTGGTGGAGCATATCTGGGTACAAATTGGAAATCAATTGGTTTTATAGGACGTGGTGGAATGTTAGTTCTTGCTAAACCTGCTCGGGTGAGGAAATTTCTCTCTTCACAGGCGGCATCGAATGCCTGTTTAATATTCCCAGGTTGACGTGCACGGACATTTCCTCCAATAGGTTCTTTGAGTCCGCCCAAGAAAACTTGTAAAGCGTTTTCTTTGTGTGTACGGTTTCTGTCTCTCTGAACATTTTCATCAGCAGTGGAGATATTGGTATGATTAATTAGTAGGGATAGTAAATTTTGGACTTGAGTAAAGAAATGTTCAATCGTGCCGTTGGTTTGTTGGAGTTGGAATAACTCCCGCGTAAGAGTAACTTGATCGCGTTTGTCGTTATAATGCGCTAAGAGGTTTGCTTTTATTTCATCCCAATCAAGAGTCGTTCCGTAGGTTTCTAAAACCTGGTCCGCTTCGTTAATAATTTTGGCTCTTATCGCCTGAAGCCAAATCTTTTCGAAGGGGGTGCCTTTCATGGGTTCAATTACAGGCAAAAAATGTTCGACGGATCTTATAAACATGTGCAATTTAGCGGGGTTCCCGCCGAAAGGTTGTAAAGCATTAATGGTTTGTGGAGTCTGAAGAGCCTTCATAATCTTTTCAGCCCTTTCAAAAATTCTATTAGTTTCATCAATTCCATGGATTCTTGGGTTTTGATTTCTGTTCGGTAATGGTAGTAAATTAGGTTGAGGTGGTGGAGATGGTATTGCGTTTTGGAAGGGTAGAGGAAGAGGATTTGATTGAGGTGGTGGAACGGGGATTGGATTTTGATCATCGTTATTATTCATTTCGCAGTTTCTTAGGTTATAAGGGTTAATACGGTTCATGAAATCGAGAAAAAAAAAGGTCCCTGGATTGAAAGAGAAAAATAGGTTACTAAAGTGTTATGAATATAGTAAACAATGGATTATATGGTTTTTTTTTTCTTTAAATCTTAGATTCTGAATACTCTTAAACTCTAAATGCAGATATTCACTCTGCTTTGTTCTGACTACGCGGGGTGATACAGCTACTTTCTGCTCTGATCGCACTTGCCACAGATATGCGCTCTGTTGTGCGATCACCTTTTAACCCGGTGGCTTGGTTTTATACACTTATAACAGTGGAATAATTAAATTTTATGCAGATTTTCGCTGTAGCTAATCACACTTGCCACAGATATGCACTCTGTTGTGTGATTAATTTACGCACCTTTTAATCCGGTGGATTGGTTTTAGTTTTCACACATTTATGTCCCAGTGGTTAGGGGTTTTAAACAGGTAATATTCGGTTCTGAACACGTTTGCCACAGATATTCGCTCTGTTTCGTGAATCAGATTTACGCACCGTGTCAGATTAACACTGCACCAGTGGCTATATTGAATTTTCCTGTGGGCTAATCGCACTGTCAACAGATATTCGCTCTGCTGTACGATTAGTTACACCTTTAACCCGGTGGATTGGTTTTAATTTTAATTAATTTTCTTATTAACTACTCACGCCTTTCAGGGAAATTCGCTTTTGGCGAGGATCATTTGTACACCAGTTTTATTGATAAATTACTCTGGTGATTTATTTTATGGTTTCAATGAGGTAAATAAAATAGAAATGGTACTCACAATGTCAGTAAAAGCAGCATATTTTCCAGTCGTGTTGAATCCACTCATCCACTATCGTTCGGTATTAAACGGTTCTTCAGTTTCCATCTAATTTTTAACATTCACAATTATTTGGTGGATTTCGGTTTCTATTCGGTATACACTTTTGCACAAACAGATTTTAGTCACTATTTCTGTTTTACTTAACACAATTTTTGTATTCACATATCACCTATCCACCACTGATGGATTTCACTTTATCTTTTCCCGGGGGTAATCGTTTCCGTCAGCGACTGCGCCAGTTAAACGTCGAGGGCTCTCGGAGACGTTTTTAAAAAAGACAACCGATTCAATTAACTAATGGACAAAGACTAATTTATTCAAAAAGTATTAAACCTAAGCTGAGTTTCCCTAACGAGGCGTATGGTTGATAATTTCTGCTGACGTTCCGGTTCGTCGTCGATGGTTCTCGATGTACTCGATCGATAGCTGGACTTCGGCACAGGCAAAAGGGCTGATCCTTTAGAATGTGTGTCGAACGATGGCAATGGTTCGACGGTGTCGTTGCTCTCCAGCCGGTGGTGTTGATGTTGCAATAATCCAGTCGTTGCACCATATTTGATGATGTGGTGCTCTGTTGGTAAATCGGTCGATTGTTACCGTGGCCGATTGGACTACGGAGTTGTGGTATGCTGAGTTGACAATGTCGATGAACTTAGAATGTGAAGTGTAATTGAGGTTGGGGTGTTAAGTCGTTGTTGGCAGGTATGGCTCAGGAATCGTTCGATAACTTATATATATACATATATAAATATGTATTTCAATATACATAAATATATATAGATATATATTTATATATTTATATATATATATATATTATAAATATATATATATTATATATATATATATATATATATATATATATATATATATATATATATATATATATATATATATATATATATATATATATATATATATATATATATATATATATATATATATATATATATATATATATATATATATATATATATATATATATATATATATATATATATATATATATATATATATATATATATAAATATATAAATATGTATCTATATATATTTATGTATATTGATATACATATTTATATATGTATATATATAAGTTATCGAACGATTCCTGAGCCATACCTGCCAACAACGACTTAACACCCCAACCTCAATTACACTTCACATTCTAAGTTCATCGACATTGTCAACTCAGCATACCACAACTCCGTAGTCCAATCGGCCACGGTAACAATCGACCGATTTACCAACAGAGCACCACATCATCAAATATGGTGCAACGACTGGATTATTGCAACATCAACACCACCGGCTGGAGAGCAACGACACCGTCGAACCATTGCCATCGTTCGACACACATTCTAAAGGATCAGCCCTTTTGCCTGTGCCGAAGTCCAGCTATCGATCGAGTACATCGAGAACCATCGACGACGAACCGGAACGTCAGCAGAAATTATCAACCATACGCCTCGTTAGGGAAACTCAGCTTAGGTTTAATACTTTTTGAATAAATTAGTCTTTGTCCATTAGTTAATTGAATCGGTTGTCTTTTTTAAAAACGTCTCCGAGAGCCCTCGACGTTTAACTGGCGCAGTCGCTGACGGAAACGATTACCCCCGGGAAAAGATAAAGTGAAATCCATCAGTGGTGGATAGGTGATATGTGAATACAAAAATTGTGTTAAGTAAAACAGAAATAGTGACTAAAATCTGTTTGTGCAAAAGTGTATACCGAATAGAAACCGAAATCCACCAAATAATTGTGAATGTTAAAAATTAGATGGAAACTGAAGAACCGTTTAATACCGAACGATAGTGGATGAGTGGATTCAACACGACTGGAAAATATGCTGCTTTTACTGACATTGTGAGTACCATTTCTATTTTATTTACCTCATTGAAACCATAAAATAAATCACCAGAGTAATTTATCAATAAAACTGGTGTACAAATGATCCTCGCCAAAAGCGAATTTCCCTGAAAGGCGTGAGTAGTTAATAAGAAAATTAATTAAAATTAAAACCAATCCACCGGGTTGCAGGTGTAACTAATCGTACAGCAGAGCGAATATCTGTTGACAGTGCGATTAGCCCACAGGAAAATTCAATATAGCCACTGGTGCAGTGTTAATCTGACACGGTGCGTAAATCTGATTCACGAAACAGAGCGAATATCTGTGGCAAACGTGTTCAGAACCGAATATTACCTGTTTAAAACCCCTAACCACTGGGACATAAATGTGTGAAAACTAAAACCAATCCACCGGGTTAAAAGGTGCGTAAATTAATCACACAACAGAGTGCATATCTGTGGCAAGTGTGATTAGCTGCAGCGAAAATCTGCATAAAATTTAATTATTCCACTGTTATAAGTGTATAAAACCAAGCCACCGGGTTAAAAGGTGTGTACACTGATCGCACAACAGAGCGCATATCTGTGGCAAGTGCGATCAGAGCAGAAAGTAGCTGTATCACCCCGCGTAGTCAGAACAAAGCAGAGTGAATATCTGCATTTAGAGTTTAAGAGTATTCAGAATCTAAGATTTAAAGAAAAAAAAAACCATATAATCCATTGTTTACTATATTCATAACACTTTAGTAACCTATTTTTCTCTTTCAATCCAGGGACCTTTTTTTTTCTCGATTTCATGAACCGTTTTAACCCTTATAACCTAAGAAACCACGAAATGAATAATAACGATGATCAAAATCCAATCCCCGTTCCACCACCTCAATCAAATCCTCTTCCTCTACCCTTCCAAAACGCAATACCATCTCCACCACCTCAACCTTATTTACTACCATTACCGAACAGAAATCAAAACCCAAGAATCCATGGAATTGATGAAACTAATAGAATTTTTGAAAGGGCTGAAAAGATTATGAAGCCTCTTCAGACTCCACAAACCATTAATGCTTTACAACCTTTCGGCGGGAACCCCGCTAAATTGCACATGTTTATAAGATCCGTCGAACATTTTTTGCCTGTAATTGAACCCATGAAAGGCACCCCCTTCGAAAAGATTTGGCTTCAGGCGATAAGAGCCAAAATTATTAACGAAGCGGACCAGGTTTTAGAAACCTACGGAACGACTCTTGATTGGGATGAAATAAAAGCAAACCTCTTAGCGCATTATAACGACAAACGCGATCAAGTTACTCTTACGCGGGAGTTATTCCAACTCCAACAAACCAAAGGCACGATTGAACATTTTTTTACTCAAGTCCAAAATTTACTATCCCTACTAATTAATCATACCAATAACTCCACTGCTGATGAAAATGTTCAGAGAGACAGAATTCGCACACACAAAGAAAACGCTTTACAAGTTTTCGTGGGCGGACTCAAAGAACCTATTGGAGGAAATGTCCGTGCACGTCAACCTGGGAATATTAAACAGGCATTCGATGCCGCCTGTGAAGAGAGAAATTTCCTCACCCGAGCAGGTTAAGCAAGAACTAACATTCCACCACATCCTATAAAACCAATTGATTTCCAATTTGTACCCAGATATGCTCCACCACCGCAAATTCCTCACCAATCATACCCTCCAAGAAACCCAAAGTATATTTCGCATATGCAGCCATCTTATCAACCAATGCCTTCGTTCCAAAATTCACGTGGACCACACTTTAACCCACAAAACGTCTTGCCCAACAATGAAACACCTCGACCTCCACAAAGAGCCCTACCGGCTCCTGAATCTACTAACAGGTCCATCCGTTCGAAACAAGTAAATTACATGAATAGACCTCAAGGCTCAAGTATCAACGTCCAACGAAAACCATATTATAACAATAATCGATTTAGTCCAGCAGTGCCTCCCAGGGCTGCTCAAATCACCAAATTGAGGAACATGGAGCTTGATTATTACGATGCCTATCCTCAAGAGTCATATAATGATTATTACTATGATAATGCATCTTCTAATAATTATTACTATTCTGAAAATTATTACGAAAAGCCCTACACAGAAGCCGATAGACAGTCAAACTCAGAGTATGACACTCCGTGGGCAAATAATTCAAACGCTGCTACAGGCAGTAATACGGAACAAGAGGAAGAACAAGAACCAATGGACTATCTAAATTTTCAACTGGAGACCATTCTCAATCCTCCAAGATAGGAAGCAGAAACTTTATTCCTTATATAAAAATTCCAACCCGCCAAAATTTCGAGTTAAAAATACTCATTGACACTGGCGCGAACAAAAACTACCTATGCCCACAATTAGTGAAGAATTCACTAAGACTTCCAAACCCCACTGCCGTCTCAAACATTTCAGGCAAACATATTATCGACAAATACGTCAAATTTAATCTGTTTCCCGATCTTATTGAAAAACAATTTGAATTTCACGTTTTTGATTTTCACAAGTTTTTCCACGGCTTAATCGGCTATGAAATGCTTCAGGAGCTTTAAGCTAAAATAGATACCAACGACAATTCCATTACAGTGCTCGGAACAAAACTCCAGATGCACAAGAAATACCCTGAACCTTTTTCTAAAAACATCTTTGGCGATTCAATTTGTAATATATAAATACCAATCTCAGAAGACTCTGGCGATTTTTTATTAGAAAAAGATTTCGAAATTTCACCGAATTTGTACGTTTGCGGCGGAATTTACCATGTGGAGAACCACAAAGCAGTTGTCGCCGTAAGGAATTCGTCTCCAAATAACCAAACTTTCTCACCTGACTTTCCGTTCGAAGTAGAATTAAACAACTTCGAATGTCATTTTACGACAGATGATCTCAATAACTTGGAAGAACGTTATGCAGCAGATCGCTGGCAAAAACTAACTGCCCAACTTCGATTAGAACATTTAAACTCAGAAGAGAAAAGCAAAATCACCTCTGTCATCGTCAACCACCAAGAAGTTTTTCATCTTGATGACGAACCTCATACTTCTACAAATGCCGTGAAACATCAGATTGCTACTCACGATGAACTTCCAATTTATCAGAGAAGTTACAGATATCCTCATTGCCATAAAGAGGAAGTCTGTAAACAAATTCAAAAGATGTTGGATGAAAATATTATTCGACCATCGACATCACCATGGAACTCTCCCATTTGGGTTGTTCCCAAGAAAACTGATGCTGCTGGTGTTCAGAAATGGAGAATTGTAGTAGACTATAGAAAACTTAATGCAAAAACTATAGACGACAAATTTCCAATCCCGAACATTACAGATATCCTTGATAAGCTAGGAAGAAGTAGATACTTCACTACCCTCGAATTAGCCTCAGGATTTCATCAAATTCTGATGGATGGAAAGGACATACAAAAAACAGCCTTTTCCACCGAAAATGGACATTACGAATATTTAAGAATGCCATTCGGGTTGAAAAACGCCCCTGCGACATTCCAAAGAATGATGAATGCGGTTCTCGTCGGACTAGCAGGAGTCATCTGCTTAGTCTATATGGATGACATTATAGTGTTCAGCTATAGCCTCCAAGAACATTGCAACAACCTAAAAAAGGTCTTCGAAGCTCTGGAAAAAGCCAATTTAAAAATACAGCTTGATAAGAGCGAATTTCTCAAGAAAGAAGTTTCTTTCTTAGGTCATGTGGTAAACGAGGAAGGCGTTATGCCCAACCCGGAGAAAATTCAAGCCATTCGAGATTGGCCTATTCCAAAAACTGTAAAAGACATCAAGTCGTTTTTGGGAACTTTAGGCTACTATAGGAAATTCATTAAAGACTTCAGCCGCATCACCAAACCTCTAACACAGTGTCTTAGGAAAGATGAAAAAGTGGAACACACCCCAAAATTTCTCAAAGCATTTAACAAATGCAAGCAAATTCTCAGCAGTAGTGCTATCTTAATTCACCCAGATTTCGATAACACTTTCATTTTGACCACCGATGCATCTAAATATGCAATTGGAGCCGTCCTATCCCAGGGACCCATAGGCAGAGACAAACCTGTCGCTTTTGCTTCACGTACCCTTAACAAAAGTGAAGAAAACTATTCCACCATCGAGAAGGAATTGTTAGCCATCTATTGGACTACCAGATACTTCCGACCCTACCTATTTGGCAATAAATTTATTCTTTATACGGACGGCTTGTGGTCCGTCTTACATGTGCCGTAAATTTGAAAGACCCATCAGGTAAAATTGCTAGATGGATGATTGCCTTACTGGATTATTCATACGATATAAGATATCGCGCCGGAAAGCAGAATGTTGTTGCTGACGGCCTTTCTAGAATTCCCCATGAATTAAATAACAACGAAGAGGAGAATGATCCTTCATCAGATGCAGCTACTCAACATTCAGCAGACACTGATGATTCGGAATTCATTCCATGCACGGAGAGACCAGTGAATGTTTTTTCCAATCAAATAATTCTCAAAATTGGCCCAAACGAAAGTGAGAGCACGGGAGAACAAGTTTTTCCCAGAGTCCTTAGCCTCACTTTCACGAAAATTACTTTTGGCATACCGACAATTTTGAGAATTTTTAAAGAATTCATCGACCCTAAGAGAGTAAACTGCATTTACTGTCCCGAAAATCTTATCAACATAATCCAGATTGTATATAAAAATTATTTTTCAAGGGTCAAAACATTCAAAACAGTCATTTCTCAAAAGTTCTTAACTGATTTAAGAACTGAGGAAAACCAAAATGAAGTCATAGAGGAAATTCACTCGCGAGCCCATAGGGGAATTGAGGAAAATATAAAAGTCTTAAGTGAAAAATACTTCTTCCCAAAAATGAAAAATAAAATCAGAACATTTATTCTACTCTGTGACACTTGCAAGACTGCCAAATATGAGAGGCATCCCTATAAACTCAGTTTAGCCAAAACACCTATACCTCGAAAACCTCTAGATATTATTCACATTGACTTTTTCATTTGTCAACCGAATATCTTCTTATCCGCAGTCGATAAGTTGTCTAAATTTGGAATTTTGATTCCAGTCAAATCTAGATCAATTCCTGATATTCGCTCAGGATTGACCAAACTCATATCAACCTTTGGCATGCCAAAACTCGTAATAAGTGATAACGAGCCAGCCATAAGATCTATCGAACTTAGAAGCATGTTGGAAGAATTAGGCATCGAAATATATTTCACACCTTCTAACAAAAGTGAGGTAAATGGAATTGTTGAGAGATTCCACTCAACAATAAGCGAAATATTCCGATGGAAAACACGAAAATATATATATATATATATATATATATATATATATATATATATATATATATATATATATATATATATATATATATATATATATATATATATATATATATATATATATATATATATATATATATATATATATATATATATATATATATATATATATATATATGGTGCGCAACTAAGTTCCCGCTGTTCAGCAAAAGATGGCGCCAGTAGTAAGTGCTGGTCGAATGTTGTACATCTTAAGTGTCATAAACCAAGCTCAGACATATGTTCAACAAACCGCTTTGCCAAATCAGTGATTTTGGTTTAGTGTTATATATTTTGGTTGTTTGAAGATGTCTGATTTCGTGCCAAATAATCGTCATTTGCGGGAAGTGTTGATTTTCTTCTTTCATTCGAAGAAAACGGCGGCTGAAGCACATCGAGAGCTCCAAAAAGTTTACGGTGATGCTGCTCTGAGTGAAACAACGTGTCGGGATTGGTTTCGTCGCTTCAAAAACGGTGATTTCAGTGTTGATGATCGTCCGCGTGAAGGAAGGCCAAAATTTTCGAAGACTCGGAATTGGAGGCATTGCTCGATGAGGATCCGTGTCAAACGCAAGAAGAGCTTGGTTCAGGATTAGGAGTTTCCCGCCAAGCCGTTTCTAAGCAATTGCATGCGTTGGGAATGATTCAAAGCAGGGAACTTGGGTTCCTTACGATTTGAAGCCAAGAGATGTTGAGCGTAGTTTTTTTGTCTGTGAACAACTGCTCCCGCGGCAAAAAAGGAAGAGTTTTCTACATCGCATTGTGACGGGTGACGAAAAATGGATTCATTACAGTAACCCAAAACGGAAACATTCATGGGGACTGCCCGGGCATGCATCAACATCGTCGCCTAGGCCGAATATTCACGCTGCGAAGGTTATGCTGTGTATTTGGTGGGACCAAGTTGGTGTTATTTATTATGAGCTGTTGAAACCAAACGAAACCATTACCGGGGAACGGTATCGAACTCAATTGATGCCAGTGAGCCGAGCACTGCACGAAAAACGGCCACAATACGAGCACAGACACGAAAAAGTGATTCTTCAGCATGACAACGCTCGACCTCACGTTGCGAAACCCGTGAAAACCTACTTGGAAACGCTCAAATGGGAAGTCCTACCCTACCCACCATATTCTCCTGATATTGCACCGTCCGATTATTACTTGTTCCGTTCGATGGCACATGGTCTCACTGGTCAGCAATTCCACTCATATGATGACATCTCAAAATGGCTTGATTCTTGGATAGCATCAAAAGACGAACAATTCTATCAAAATTTTATTCACGTTCTACCAGAAAGATGGGAAAAAGTCGTAGCTAGTGATGGGCAATACTTTGAATAATTCGTTTGTAACCTTTGTTTTCAAAATAAAGTTCCTTTTTCACCAAAAAACAGCGACAACTTAGTTGCGCACCTAATATATACATGAGGCGAGACATGACACGAATGAAGTCTCGACCCACATCCATTCCCCTAAACCAAGATTTCTTCGACACCTTAGGGATGATAGAATGTTGCCATCGCCCCAAATCTCCTTTACTCCATTTATACTGCCAGCTGACGACTGACTGTTGACGAAAAATAGTAAAAAATTCGTTGAAGGCGATTTGTCGATCGTAAATATCGCCTTCTATAGCGCCCACCATTGCAAGCGAGTTTGCTCTCTCATTGCCCGGAATTGAACAATGAGATGGGACCCATACAAAGGTGATGATAGAATAACGCGAAGATAAAGCACTTAGAAGCTCCTGTATTTTCATGATAAAATACAAGGAGTGCTTTACCGGCCTCAAGGAGCGAATAGCCTCTATAGAACTGAGACTATCCGTAAAAAGAAGTACTGATCAGGTGCTAGTGAGGCAACAATTTCTAGCGTAAAGTGTATTGCCGCTAATTCAGCGACATATACGGAACAAGGAGCTTGATGTTTACGATTGGCGCTATAAATTTAATTAAATATACCAAAGCCTGCTGACTCCTCTATCAATGATCCGTCAGTGAAGAACGATTTAGTGGAATCAACTTGGCCAAACTTTGCAGCAAATATCACCGGAGCAATCATAGGACGATGATGCTCAGGAATTCTATGAAGCTCCTGCTTCATGGATAAATCAAAGTGAACCGAATTATCAAAGTTGGAGAAGCGAACACGATTGAAAATATTCGGTGAAGGGCTGACATCCTGTGTTATGTACAAATGGTACAAAGTCATGATGCGAGTTTGAGGATTCAACTCGAGAAGCTTCTCAAAATTTTCGATTACCTGGGGGTTCATGACTTTACACCTGGTGAGAAGCCGGAGAGACTGTTCTGAAAACCGATCCGAGAGTGGCAACATACCAGCCAGCACTTTCAGACTCATCGTATGAGTCGAGTGCATACAACCTAACGCGATACGAAGACACCGATACTGAATACGTTCCAGTTTGATGATGTACGACCGAGCCGCTGACTGAAAACAAAAACTACCGTATTCTATAACCGACAAAATCGTTGTCCGGTACAACGTTAGAAGGACTTGCGGATGTGCTCCCCCCCAGTTTCCGGTAATTGTGCAGAGAAAGTTGATCCTTTGCTGGCATTTTCGCTTCAGATACTCAATGTGGGATCTCCAGGTGCACTTTGAATCGAACCAGACCCCAAGATATTTAAATGACATGGAATGAGTTATCGGTGTACCCCAAATTTGAAGCTTCGGTTGTGCAGGGTTATGTTTCCTTGAAAAAACTACCAACTCAGTTTTCTCCGTAGAGAATTCGATACCTAGGTCTAGAGCCCAAGTAGACAAATTGTCTAAGGCATCCTGTAAGGGTACTTGCAGATCGACCCCATTGGGCCCTGTTACAGATACTACGCCGTCATCTGCAAGTTGTCTCAACGTACAGCTGTCACTTAGACAACCGTCAATGTCTTTGACATAAAAATTATACAAAAGGGGGCTTAAACATGATCCCTGGGGGAGACCCATGTAGCTAAATCGGGAAGCTGTAGAGTTTCCATGAGAAAAGCTCATATGTTTCTCTGACAGCAAATTGTACAAAAAAATATTCATTAATGGAGAAAAGCCACAAGCGTGGAGTTTATCTGAAAGAACTTCAACAGATACTGATTCAAAAGCCCCCTTGATATCCAAGAATACAGAAGCCATTTGCTCTTTTTAGCAAAAGCTAACTGAATTTCTGTGGAAAGTAACGCGAGACAGTCGTTCGTTCCCTTAGTTGTGGTCGGACGCGAGTTTACCAGGTTTTTGAATGGCAATAACTTTCACCCGTCTCCAATCAGCCGGTACAATGTTGTATTCCAGAAACTGATTAAACAAGTGCAACATGCGCCTCTTAGCGACGTCTGAGAGGTTTTTAAGCAAGTTTAACTTGATCCTATCAGCCCCTGGAGCCGTATTGCCACACAAAAGGAGTGCGAGAGAGAGTTCTACCATTGGAAAGGGTTAGCTAATCTCATCTATCGAATTCGTGGTTTCGCGGGGAATCAACCGTGCCGGCACAGAATCTGGACAAACTTTACGCGCGAACTTAAGGATCCATTGGTCCGAGTACTCCTCGCTCTCGTTGTTCGTAGTTCGGTTACGCAATCTTCGCGCCGTATTCCAAAGAGTACTAATCGACGTCTCGCGCGATAGCCCGTCCACGAATCTTCGCCAGTATCCGCGTTTCTTGGCCTTGATGAGGCTCTTGAGTTCGCGTTTAAGAGCCGTGCATACTTCGAAGTACTCAGGTGTTCCACGTCAACGGAAAACTTTGAACGCATCAGACTTTTTACGGTAAACCTCGGTGCATTGCTGATCCCACCATGGAGAAGAAGGTTTCCTGCGAAATCACGTTCCTTGAACTGGTTGAGTTTGAGCTTGAAGCGCGCTATCCATGATCAGGTTGGAGAGGAAGTTATATACTTCTAGCGGTGGAAGTCCGTCTACCGTTGTAACGGCTTCATCTACTGCTGTCCTAAACTTTGTCCAATCGATGTAACGGGTTTGATCATACGCAACGTTGATGGATTCTGACGGATTGAACCCGGTGGCAACCGAAATTTGTATGGGCAAGTGATCACTACCGTGAGGATCTTGAATCACATTCCATGTGCAATCCAACGATAATGATTTCGAACAATGGGTGAGGTCTAATCTACTGCCAACTGAGGATGGACCAGCCAAACGTGTTACTTCTCCATTGTTGAGAACTGTTATATTGAAGTTGTCACAGAGGTCATATATCAGGGAAGACCGGTTGTCATCGTACAGTTCTCCCCAACCTGTACCGTGAGACTTAAAATCATCAACCATGATCAACCGTGGAGTAGGAAGGATTGAACAAATATCTGAAAGTTGTTTTCGGTTAATTTATGTAGGCTCTTGGAGGAATGTATACAGAAGCAATGCAAAGGCTTTTATTTTTAATAACAGCCTGACATGCGACAATTTCAATACCTGGAGTTTGAAGAAAATTCACTCTATAGAAGGAGTGGCACTTTTTGATCCCCAAAAGTACTCCTCCTCCACGTGAATCCTCACGATCAAGACGAATAATATTGAAATCATGAAAAGGAAGATCGATTTCGGAAGAGAGCCATGTTTCACAAAGAGCGAATGCATCACAACCGGTATTGTGAGCTAAAAATTTAAAAGATTCCATTTTAGGAACAAGAATTTGACAATTCCACTGTAGAACAGTGATCAAATCCCCGACCTCATTTGGAAAATTATCCATCGAAGGAAATGATTGCTGCAAGGAGGGGCCACTTTATTGTCAATTGCTTAAAAAACGTTTTCACTATGGGTGCATTGCCAGAACAATGCTTTTAAGAGGGTCAGAAATTTCGAGGTACTTGAAGATACCTTCGACAATGTCATCAAATGAGAACAGCCCAGTCGAGGAAGGGGCTTCTGTTCTTAAAAGCGGGGCATCAGGGGTTTTGGATGTCCCCGGAAGAGATGGAAAGTCCTGGGTGTAGTTAGTACTACGGAAACAAGGAGGAATCGGATTTTCCTTTTTTCCATCTTTCCTTGAAATGGGCAATCTGGTTTTGGGCTCCGGCTCAGCAACTTTCCGTGGGCGGACGCGTCTTCGCTTCCGTGATGCACGTTCCGGAAAACTGAACGATGTTCCCTCTTCAGCCAAATCAAAGTCAGACTCGTCATCTGACAGAGGAGCAAAGGGATTTGTATTGGCATCGGACGATGGTGAGGCTTTTTTCACTATTTCGGCAAAATATTGCCTGGAACGCTGTTTTAACGAGCGTTCTAATTTTTCCCCGCGTTGTTTGTACGCCGGGCACGACGAGAGAACATTAGGAGGAGTTCCCTTAAAGAAAGCGCATTTTGATGTACTGTCTGTGCAGGCGCCATCCTCATGTTTCTCCACGCAATTTGAGCAGCGTGCCTTATTGCCGAAATGGGCGGTCGTATGTCCCATCTGCTGGCATTTTTGGTAGATCATGACCCGAGGTACAAACAACCACACAGGTAGTCGAAGTTTTTCCAACTCGACGCATTGAGGGAGGGCTGAACCAGAGAAGGTCACACGAAACGAGTCTGACGGTGTAAACTTCTTTTCACCCTTAGTGATCGATAATGTGCCTAATTTTTGCACATCCAGTATCTTCACTGGAAAAAAGCAGAGGGTTCTTGAACCGACCAACCGCCTGTTTCAGCAGGATCTCAGGGGTCAAACTCGTTTCGGTGACCGCACCTTCGATTTCAATACCCCGAGTTGGGATATACACCCGATACTCGAGTGTAAAAAGCTGAGAGACAGCAATCTCATTAGCTTGCTTGAGGTTGGACACAACGACTCGAAGTTTATTGGGTCTCACTTTGATTATCTCGGTCACTGCCGAGAATCGCTTCGTAAGATCATCAGAAATCTGACAAACATTCAGAGGTTTCGATTTGGGCTGAAAATAAACAACTCATGGACCAGCTGAACCATCTGGATAAGCACGTGATCGGGTAACTTTATGGATTACCTCATCATTTCGCGCCATAGATGGTTCGTCTTCCGACAAACCATCCATGGCTCGTTCGTTGGAGCTTATGACGCTCAACCACTGAGGCAATTAATTTAAAAAAAAAACACACACACACACAGACACAGATACAACACAAAATACTTAAGCTAACAACAACTATTCTAAATGTATTCAGGAGAGAAAGAGTAATGAAAAACTTATCTTCTATGTATTGCTGATCTGCTGCTGTCGGGCGACGAACGTGTGTGGCCGCTTATACCGGTGAGGAGTGAAGCACAACGAGTGTGATACGATGGTCGGTGGTGGATGGCAGATGAACGGATGAACGCTAACACTAGGTGGCTGCTGGTATGCGTAAGCACGCGGAGATGCGACGCAAAATGGCTTGTCACTTTGCAATTAATTGCAAATCGTTATTGCACTGCTTGTCTGCACTGAACTTTTCTTCTTCATAAAAAAAAATCGACTACAACTGCAGTGGAAACACTTTCGAGCGAAAAAAAATAACTGGTTTTGTGAAAGAAGAACTACTAAATATTACCAAAGCAACGGAGCGCGGGAGGAACGAACTTATCCGTTTGCTTGTACACTGGGCAATGGTCTGTAGATGTCTAAGTCACTTTCGTTGTATAGTTTAAAATGTCCATTGGTAACAAATGCTTCTCCCACGTGTATTGTCAAAAGTCCGGGATTTGTGTCTAGGTTCTGAATGTAGATAGTTTGTGTCCACGTGAATGTGGGTAGATAAATTGCTAGTAGCAAGTTTAAATAGGGTAGGGAACGGCTTAATCAGGGGTGACTGTTTTAATCAGTTGCTAGGCAATAGGTCTAAAACTCCTCCCTTTTTCAAAGTATTTCACTTTTAGTGAAACGATCATAAGCTCTATCTATCGGGCTAAAGATTCTATGTATAAATCAAGATTGATTTCCAATTAATTACTGTCATTTTGAGGATTTAAAATACACCATCTAGAAAACCATCGGTTTCCTATCTGCTGAAGAAGTTCACTTAAATTTTGCCTTTGCGCATTTTGCATTTGATCGCGTGTACCGGAGGGCATGTCTTCATCAGCTCTCTCTCACATTTAGGCTCGTTGCCAGAATGTGATGTTGATAATTAAGTTTGAATTTATTTCATATTTAGATGATCTGAAATAACTATTTATTTCATGTTTCTTCCAGTCATTCGATGTAGATCTATGCTTATGATTATATTGTCCGTCATCTGGAACTATCATCTGCAATAAAAAAATATGTTTCGGGTCTGTCCAACGATAACTAATGCTTCGCTGTTGAGCGGCAGCTATGGCATCACTGTTGCTATTGAGAGAGCCCATGTTTCCTCTCTTCTTTGTTAACCATGGATATAGCGCACCGGTATTGTAACGTGAAGCCTGCTGTATCTTACATTTGTTTGCTTTTAAACGAAGCTTCCCGTTTGTCATCACAGTCGCTTTGGCTAACATTTGCGTGAGAGTAAATGAAACAAGAAATTCACATTGCCAATCTAAAGATCAATGACAAACTAAAAGTTTGGTCGTGTACGTCTGTCTCATAACCTGATAGTAGCACAGGACTGAGGCGGCTGTCATCCACGAACAACAATCGTGAAGCCGGAAGCTTGGTGCTGCGTGTGGTGCTAATTTGACATTTCGGTTTTCTTGAAGGCTATATGCAGCAAACACAATATTCGCGGCGGAAGTTGTTGTGTTTTGTCGTTAATTTGATTTGAGAGAAAAATCTTCCGTGTTGTATTTAGTGCAGTGATTATCACAACGATAGTATTTTTTCAATGTGCATCAGCCAGGTATTACAATGTTTTATCTAAATTACTGATACTAGTAGTTTAGTAGAAGAAATATTGTAAAGAAATATGAACCGAGCTTAGAATGTTAAAATTGCCACTAGCGCCACACCAAAAGTGGCAGGCTTCAAGAACTAACGCTTTCTTCAGTCCTCTGGATAGTAGACGAGTTTGTGATCGTAGCAACCGACAGGTTTTGGTTGATTGTTTTCGAAAGCGGCATCGTGAAACGAAGGAGCGTGTTGAGGAAATTGACGTTTGCAGCAAATCGTGAACTGGCCTATTTCATTTCGCCGTCGCACACATGCACAGAATCGCACTCATACAATATTTTTAGTTTATGTACAGATGGGGAGCTGAAGAAAACATTTTCTTGATCGGAAAGCAACCCGCATGCTTTCAAAAAGTCCCTGCAATTGAGAACTTTATTCCATGGCTATGACATTTTCTGAGTCTAATGCTCGTTGCTGAACGTATGTTCCGTTAAATCAGAAATAAGCAGGGGGATTAACGTGTAAATTTTGGCAGTTCTAATCATACATTACATACTGCTTCATCAAATGTCCCAGGTGCTGAATAAACTGCTTGAAACCCGTCCCGTACCCTACATCGTCTTTCCAACACTTTGTTTTTTTGACTGTGTATTTTGCCTTAAAGAAGAATGATATTAGAACGGTTGTAAAGTTTTACAGAGGGAACTGTTCTAATTTCTAAAGCGGCGCAATTTGCCTTTATGCAATTTGCGACTTGCGTCGTCTTCGTATGTTTGATGACGGTCTTCGGATACTTTCACGTTTTCGAACATTTCTCTCGTTTTTTGTTTAATCCCTTGTCAGGCGATTATTGGCTTCGACCATCTTTCCTACGTCCAATGGTCTTTCACTGCCATCTTTCAACCCGTAAAATATTTCTCTGGGTTTGAGTTTGGTGGCGGAGTAAATGGCGTTATTGTACATACTATATACCAGTAAAAAAAAATTCTTGTTGACATAAATTTTCAAATTTGTGCCGGTTACAACGAAAGATTTCGCTCACGGTCGAGTGAAATCTCTCTACTGTGCCATTGCTTTCGCTATGATTGGCCGGTGTGAAATATTGCTGAATATTTAGTTCGTTGAGAAGCCCTCTTATCTCTATAGATTTTATTGCTGGTTCATTGTCTGAAACTAGTAGCTTTGGGTAACCATATGATCAAAAATATTTGATTAACCCTTTTCTAACATGGGGAATTGCTCTCGATTTAATCGGTATTAGTGATCCGAATCTAGAAAATTTATCAATGAATGACATGAAAATATTGGGTTGAGCTATAAAGATATCAGCTTGCACGATAACGTTGGGTAACGGAGTTTCACCGTATTTAATCTGGTAGGGTTTTCTTTCTTATTTATTGCGATTACAGGCGTCACACATTATTACGAATAGTCTAATTTTCCTTTTCAAATTCGGAAAAGGCAAAGGGTAAATGTACCCTTCTTTTTGGGGAAATGCTCCTTAAACTTTGGAAAAATGCTCCTTAGATGCGTTTGCCCGGTATAATGCAATCGGAGGTATCAACCTTCTGGTTAGCGCTTGCCGGGGGTTTTGACGGATCTTAAGTTTCTTCAAGATTGTATAGTAGTTAAGTTTCTGAAATTAAGACCCGTCAAAACGAAATTAAGACTCCTCAAAATGAAATTAAGTCTCGTCAAAATGAAATTTAAACCCGTCAAAACTACATTGAAGATTGCGGAGCGAAGCTCCGCTATACAATCTTGAAGAAACTTAAGACCCGTCAAAACAACCGGCAAGCACTAACCAGAAGGTAAATACCTCCGATTGCATTATACCGGGAAAACGCATCTAAGGAGCATTTTTCCAAAGTTTTAGGAGCATTTCCTCAAAAAGAAGGGTGCATTTACCCTGCTGCCATTTAGTATCGCCGTAAAACTTCTTTATAATTTTCTTTGATACCACGGTGACCACATTCGTGGGTTTGTTCAATTAGCAAATTCTGCTCTTCTTCTAATTGTTTTTGGGAAATTTTTATTTCGATTTTTTTATGTCTACTGAAATAGTTACGGTAGACAATTTGGAGACTCTGTATAATGTTTTCAGGGCACATTATACAGTTAACTCTTTTCGGGTTTGTATATTCCTTGAGAATTTTAATAAGTGCGGGTACTCCAAAAACAAGCTTCGTAATAACTCGTCTCTAAACCCTAGGGAATATTTCTTGAAATGTTTCGCTGACTTCTTCCCCATCTTCAAAATTATTTGATTAGAGAAAAAGTTAATTGGTTGTTCTGTACACTTGATTAAATCTGTGGTGTCAGATTCAGCAGAGTGTTCTGATGAATTATCCGAAGAATCGTCAGCTGGATCATCTGAAGTTCCTTCATTGATATTTATTTCGATACTCCTCGAAACTACATATGTCTAAGGGTATGCTGTCGAGATCTATGGAAACTTTACGCACAGTTTGTTCAATGTTAACCAGAGGAAATATCGCTTGATTATTTTCAGCACGATAGATTCCTGATGGTATCTTAATATTTGGAGAGACCTCAATATCATTTTCGATGTAAAAATCTCCATTTTTCAAAGGAGTTTGAATGGGTTTGTATATAACTGATTCATAAAAATGGCATTCAATTGATTTCGGAAATTTTTTATGCATGATTATTTCTGTGTTATTGATAGAAATAGAGGTTCTAGCAGTGTCTATGACAGCATTAAGGTTACGTAATGTTTCGTATCAGATTAATCCGTCAAAGTATTCGTGAAATTTAAATATGAAAAACATTTGTTTTGGGAGACTTCGTCCCTTTAAAAGAGTTTCCATTGCGTTCTATTCAACGTATTCGTCCATTTCAAATGATCCATTAATATTTCTTATATGATGGTTTACAAATCGTTTTCTGAATTTATATTCTACCCACTTGGGCGACTAATAATTCTTGTTGGCACCAGTGTCGACGAGAAGGCGAATCTTCCCTAAGCTTGTGTCAAGCTCAATAAATGGCAAACAAATATTTGTCACGTCTCGGGGTTGGACCCGCATTCCGTAGAAAAATTTATATCATGATTCACGGATTCTTCCTCAGGGTGATTGATTGTGTATTGATCATCTTCTTGCGCGTACTCGTAACTATCGTCTTGAGAATACTCGTGAGGCGATGTATGTGAAGGGTAACCGTAATAATTATAAAACTGTTCATTCAAGTTCATGGGTCTTTGCCTAAATGGAGGTTTGAATCCAGAATGTGATCTGTGTTCTTGTTTTATAGCTAACTGGTTATTTGGTTGATTGGTAGGGTTTAAATTTTGTTGATTTGTTGTGTTGAAATTGGGTTGAAAAAATCTTAGGAATTTCTCATTTGTATCATTTGATGGGGAACAAACGATCTTTGTTGGGTTGTTTGAGGAAAGAAAGGTCTGTTTTGCATTGCAGGCGCAAATGCAAATGGCCTGTTCTAGTGGTTTAAATTCATATTTAATGGATTTTTTGGTTTCACAACATCGAGCGTTTGCTTAAGCTTGTATTACACTGTTTGTCCAATAGCCAAATATTTGTCATAGGCAGATAGGCATCTGACAAACATCTATGATATCTGACAGCTGTCTAGCTGCCTATGCCACATATTTGGCTATTGGACAAACAGTGTAATACAAGCTTTAGCATTTCGCTCACGCCTCCTTTGTTTATTTATTTATTTATTTATTTCGTCATGCAATGTAGACTACATACGATGGTTACAATGTTCTACTTACATACTATACATTATTTCTGTTGTCTTTTAGACGAGATTTTACTTGATCTTTAGACATAGTGATACCGATGATTTCGCAATGTAAGTTATACTGGCGCATCATTCGAATAATGGGGCCATTTTTTGCATAATTAGTTCTGTATGACTTTTCTAAGAATAATTTCCGTGTTCTAAGATGCCGACTGGGACTATAAAAGTTCAATTGCGAGAGTAGTTCTTCTGATTTTATGCGTTGTGAAATAATGTCATTGACGAAGAAAAGCATTGCAGATTCGCGGCGTTCTTTAAGTGTCTGTAAATTGATAAGCATGCAGCGTGCTTCATAAGATGGCAGTGGAAATACAGTCTAATTCAATTTCCTTAGGGCAAGCTTTAGCTGATTCCTGCTCAGATACAACTTGATATGCTGCCCTCAGAGATTGAGGACGTGTGGATCTTGTAAGAACAGACGTCGCGTCATGCAAACCATCGACAAACGCATTTATCATCAATGTTTCATATGTGTTCATAATTGCTTTTGCCTTGTTGGGCGTGTTATTGTTGATCAAAACTTTAACATTTATCTCTGCGAGAAGTGATATGCAACATTGATAGAATTCCAGGACTGATTGCGAACCTTGTTTTATGTTCGTCAACCGGGACACAAGGGTGGACAAATCGGATTTGTCACCTAAATATTCAATTAAAGTCGATTTAATCGCACTCAAGTCCATTGGTGTATGGTTATAGTTAGCTTTTTCCGTGTAAGAGCATCGTTAGCTTTTTACGAAATTTTGTCTCTAATAATGCCTGTCCAAATAGGCAAGATTTGAGCGTGTTAATTTTGAGGAACAAATTTCTTGGATTCTTCTAGTTTTTGGTCGACCGACTCAATCCACTTCACGGAAAAAAAATCGGGGCCGTATTCGGGGAGGGGTGGTATGGAATCGGGGAAAAACAAAAAAAACCCCGGGAAGAAAAAAAAAAAAGGGGGGAATTTTTCGCGTGTGGGGGGAAAAAATAAAAAAAAGTATTTTTTTTTGGGGTGTTTTTTTTTTTTTGGGTGGGGTTTTTTGTTTGTGTGTTGGGTTTTTTGGGTGGTTTTTTTTTAATTTTGGGTACCTTTTTTATTATGTTGTGTGGGGGGGGTTATTTTTTTTTTTATGTTGGGGAACGCAATTTACCTCCGCCTTCGATATTGGTTGGTTGGTGCTCCTCAACACTCGCCGGTGGATGATGAAAAACCACAAAACAGCTGTGAGCTACTGCTCATCTATCGCCACTTAGTTTTCACCGCTCAGGGTTTTTTCCTTCCCCTGCTAAATAACACGCACGAATTGCAAACACGACTAACTACATTTATTCCACGTTTATTCTTAAATAACTATCGACATTTATTCTTCACTAAGCACATACAACACATTTATTCTAACGGAAAAGATCCTAACACTTATCGGCTAACACATAATTGATTATTTATTCTACCCGCGCGCAGCCTTCGCACTCGATCGGTGGTCTGTTGATATCTGCCTCTTACCCAAATCCACTCTCGTCATCAGCTGACTGCTGTCGCCCGTGCGATGTTTCCGATCGGGTCGATGAGTGACCACTCATGATCACCACTGTTCGCACGCACTCCCGCTCTGGATATCGGCAGCCTCTTCGATGACGATAGACACAAACAGCAACACACGATTCAATCGCTCTCCATCGGATTGATCGGTGACCCATATTCTGCTCGGTTTGGTGTCTGCAAAGTAGGTCACATTTGTGCATCTCGAGTACGGTGATGTAGTTAGGCGGGGCTACTTCCAAACATCCTCACCCACCCTGAAATATCTGATTTCTGAAAATAGAAAATCCTCTTCTTTGGGAATAGGAAAGGAAAGGGTGTGGATCTATGCTGATGACTCATTAGATTGCTGATTCTGCTCAAGGTCGTGAATAGGCAGCAAACACAATTTCTCTACTGGACGTTTCATCAACCCTGTTGCAGTTTTGATTGTTACGACACGAACCACTCCATCGGCTCCCGGATGCAGTTCAACAATCCTTCCCATTCGCCAACTCATCGGCGGCAGATTATCGTCACGCACGACAACCAGTTTGCCCACTTCGATTTTGATCGCTGGTTTCCAGCGTTTCGACCGGCCTTGCAATTGGCACAAATACTCCCTTCGCCATCTTCTCCAGAAATCTTGAAGCAGCCGTTGAATTAACTGGTACTGATTAAGACGGTTCAACGCAATTCCTTCCAGATTCGGTTCGGGCATTGACTGTAAGGACGAACCAACCAAGAAATGTCCAGGCGTCAGAGGCTCAAAATCAGTGGGATCGTCGGACATGGGTGTTAAAGGTCGAGAGTTGAGACAACCTTCAATCTGTACCAGAAGTGTTGCCAAATCTTCTGTCAACAAAGTTGTGGCTCCTATTACCTTGATTAAGTGGGTTTTAGCTGATCGCACCGCTGCCTCCCACAATCCCCCAAAATGCGGTGCACTGGGTGGACTAAAATGCCACTGAATTCCATTCTCAGCGCATTCCTTGATCATTCCTTCGCGGTGCTCCTTGCTCCGTAGCAGTTTCGCAAAGTCCTTCATCGTGTTCCTAGCACCAACGAAGTTAGTTCCATTATCGGAATACAGGTCCGAACATTTTCCTCTCCTCGCAATGAAACGCCTTAGAGCCTGCAGGAATCGTTCTGTGCTCAAGTCAGTTACCAACTCTAAGTGAACCGCCTTTGTACAAAGGCATATGAAAACTGCAGCATAAACCTTGATTACCGGTCGCCGGGGGGCTGGTCTTACATAAAATGGACCAAAATAATCCACACCAGTCTTCGAAAAGGGCCTAGACATGGTGACTCTCGGCGCTGGCAGTTCTCCCATAAACTGCTGAGCTAGTACGGGTTTGGCACGAAAGCATTTTAGGCATTGATGAACGATGTTTCTTGCAACGCTTCTTCCTCCTAACGGCCAGAACCGCAGACGAACAACTCCGAGCAGCAGCTGCGGGCCAGCATGCAACAGCTGCAGATGATAATGTTCAAGTATCATTCGGGTAAGTTTATGCCGAGCAGGAAGAACCATCGGGTGTTTTGTATCATCTCGTTCTGAAGAATGACCTAGACGACCTCCAACTCTAATGACTCGTTCCTCGGCAATATACGGGTTGAACCAGCGAAGTGGTGATCTTCTGGATACTGATTCTCCCTTTAAAAGTGCCTTCCATTCATCAGCAAATACTTCCTGTTGAACACGTCGAACGATTGAAAATTCTGCTTCCTTCAGTTCCTGAGTTGATAATGACTCCGCCGATACTCCCTCTCGAAGATTATTCCGTAGTATTTTAATCAAACGTAGCCAGATCGCTGTTTTCCGAATGAGATTGGAATACGATGCAAACATTCCCAAGTACCAATCGGTGAATTCCGTGCTCACCGAAGCTGTGCAAACCGCTGTGCGTCGTGCTTCGTCCTCAGACTCTTTCGATACGAATTCGTTAGGTGATACCGGCCAACAATCCGGAGATTCCTTCAACCAATCTGGTCCCTCCCACCAGAAGGTGTTATTGATAATGTCACCCGGTGAAATTCCTCTGGAAATCAAATCCGCAGGGTTTTGTTTGCCTGAGACGTGCCTCCATTTTGATGGATCTGTGAGACCTTGGATTTTTGAGACCCGATTCGCGACAAAAGTTGTCCAGACGTTTGGAGAGGCTTGTATCCACCGCAAAACACAAGTTGAGTCCGTCCAAAAATATGCAGAAGCGGGAATTCTCATAGAATCTCGTATCTTCTCATATAATAACGCCGTCAATAGTGCGCCACACAGCTCCAACCTTGGAATTGACTGTGTCTTCAGTGGTGCTACCTTAGATTTGGACGACACCAGTCGAACCATGAGGTTTCCTTCCGAATCCTGGCTTCTTACATAGACACATCCTCCATATGCCTTACTCGAAGCGTCGGAAAAGCTGTGAAGCTCGATCAACTTCGCTTCAGGAACAATAATACAACGATCAATGTGGATATCGTTGAATAAAGGAAGCTCTATATAGTATTTCCTCCACATCTCACCCACCGTCGGAGGCAGTAACTGATCCCAGTCCAATGGTTCGTCTTTTTCGTTCCTGATCACCCATAGAAGCTGCATGATGATTTTGGCGGTAGTGATTGCAGCTCCAAGTAGTCCTAGCGGATCAAAAAGACTGGCGATCACCGACAGAACCTGACGTTTGGTCGGTTTGTTTGCAGTATTCCATTCCGGGATGTTGAACTGAAACCTTAGTTGATCGGTGATGGGCATCCAAGTCAACCCTAAGGTTTTAACAGTCGGATCAGGGTCTAGATTAATCCCTTCCGACACTCGAATCGCCAGACAGTCCTCGGAGACACCTGCCAATACCGATGGATGGTTCGATGCCCATTTCCGAAGATTGAAGCCTCCCTTGGAAGTTATCCCGTTGAGTTGCTCACATAACTGCCGTGCAGCTTCCACCGTATCCGCTCCAGTGATAACGTCGTCCATGTACGTATCCTCCGTGACCGCCCTCGCAGCCATTGGGTAATTTGTTCCCTCATCTATTGCAAGCTGATTCAATGTGCGCGTTGCTAGAAACGGCGCAGGCTTCGTTCCGTACGTGACAGTATTCAGCTCGTACACGTCCACTGGATCCCCTGGATTGAAGCGCCACAGAATGCATTGAAGCGGTCTGTCCTCCTGTAGAACCAAAATTTGCCGAAACATTTTTTCTACGTCGGCTACCAGCATGATTTGCCGTACACGACTTCGTAACATGATCGATCGTAAGTCCTCCTGTACAATCGGTCCCACCAACAGAGCGTCGTTGAGCGAAACGCCAGATGACGTCTTGCATGATGCGTCGAACACCACACGAACCTTGGTGGTGGAGCTGGATTCCTTAATGACGGGATGATGTGGCAGATAGCAACGTTTTGCGTGATCAGCCGTATTCTCAATCTTCGTCATATGCCCCAATTGGATGTATTCCATCATGAACTGATGGTACTGTTCTCGCAGACCAACATGCCTCGCCAATCTGCGTTCCGTGCCTTGAAGCCGCCGGAATGCGATGTCCCTTGACTCGCCCATCCGGGAAATTGCCTCTTGATCCTTCGGCAAGGAAATAGAATACCGACCGTCAGATTCCCTGTGAACCGACTTCCGAAAGATGTCCTCACATCTTCTTTCGTCCGACGACAGAACCTTGGAACAGCCAACCTCTTCGCTAGCCCAAAACCGTGCGACTAGCTCCTCTAGCCCTTGTGTAGTTGCTGTACTACAATTGATGCTAAGACCTTCATTTGGATTCAACAGACCTCCACAGACGACCCAACCGAACACTGACTCGTTTAGTGTTGGTAATTGATCTCCGAGTGGGATTCTTCGCCCAGATTCGAAGAAATCGAAAAAGGATTCGATGCCCAATACCATATCCACTGAGCTGGGATTGAAAAACGTGGGATCTGCCAGGTTGATCCCGTTGGGCACCGTCCAACCTTGGGTATTCACCTTTGCCGTGGGTAAATTCACCGTAACCCTTGGGAGAACCAGGAACTTCATGTTTTGCGAGAAAGCCGTAACTCGCGAACGAACCATCGCTGAAATCTGGTATTTAACCCTTGTAGCTGCTTGGCCAATACCGAGTACCGAAATGTCCACCTTCTTCCGGTGCGTCTTAATGCGTTGACTCAACCGCTCAGCAATAAAATTGCTCTCGGAACCGGAATCCAAAAGAGCACGAGCCGGGAACTGATTGCCCTCATCATCTTCCACAATAACGACTGCAGTAGCCAGCAAAACCTTGGAGAAGAACTGTTGAGTGGATCCGGAGACTATTGTTTCGTTGGCTGCCATATTGACCACCTGAGAGGATGATGGATTTGATGCTTCACTAGATTCCGTTTGTGAAGGAGAATTGTTGTTTCCAGCCATAGCTGCGATCTTCGCCGATCCGTACTTCTTCTGTTTAAAGCACACCATAGTATGATGCCGACCCTTGCAGCTACGACAAAAGTATTTTGAGGGACATTCGCTTGCTAGATGCCCAGATCTGAAGCAATTTCTGCATAGGTTGTTTGACCTCAAAACCGCATCTCTTTCACGCACCGACAACCGTTGAAAGGAAGAACACAGGTAGAGTGGATGGTTCTCCTCACACAGTGCACATCGCCCTCGAGACGATTGCACAGAACCGTAGCTGGCCTTCACAGCTGACGATTTCTGTCTCGTCGGTTGTTGCAATTGATGAGAAGTCTTATTCTCTGAAGCCCTTATTGGTAATGACTCCAGAACCCGCATCCTACGGTGCAAGAAATCCGAAAGATCTGCTAGTGTGTCTTGGTCCTTGGTCGAGGAATGCTCCTCCCAACCTCGGCGAGTTACCGGATCCAATCGGGTTGTGATCAAGTTGACAAGCAATAAATCCTTATAATCCTCGGGCTTGATCACCTGGTCCAAGTTCTGCACAACTCTCTCAAATCCATCGGTCAGAATATGCAGATCCTCTACTGATTCCTTGGACAAAGTTGGCAAATTGAACAAAGCTTGTACCTGTCGTTTTCTCAATTGCTTGCTGTTATCGTACCGCTTTAACAGCATGTCCCACGCTATCTGGTAGTTAGCCTTCGTAATCTTCAACGAATCGATCAGGCTCTTTGGTTCTCCCTGTAAGCATCCTTTAAGATAGTGGAACTTTTCCACTTCCGGCAGATCTGTCTTCCGATGGATGAGTGAAGTAAACAGATCACGAAAACTGATCCATTCATCGATGTCTCCGTTGAAAACCTGGAGCTTGATTTGAGGTAAACGCACATGATCAAGAGTACCTTGCCCGTGAATCGCCGTTTCATTAGCTCGCATGGAATGTTCAACTTCCTCTGGGTCCTGCAATTCCTTGGCTCTATCCATCAAGAACGCCTTACAATTGTAATATTTGCCACTATAAGCTAACCTAGCCTTATCAACCACCTGATCCTCATCCTCGAAATCGTCATGAGCCTGAACTTCTACCAAAAACTCCTCATATTTCTCCCACAACTCATCAATCCTTTGCAACCGGACGTTGACCTGACTTGCTGTAGTAGTAGTCGGAAAGTCGTCCACGAAATTCCAAATATCGTCCAAGGAGGTTTGGATGTTCTTAAGCTGGACCATCAACAGCTTGAGGGATGGCGGCTTCTTGTCCCGGGATGGTGCCATGATTGATATACGTCAACGAACCGATAAATACAAAAGTTGAATGGTGTAGAGATCTGAATGTCCAAGGCTTCGGTGGGCATATACTGTAGAAGCCTACCTGAGAGAACAAATGCTATACCAAGATCCACTACAACCAGTCAACGAAGTTGGAGAACCCTTTTTGTGGCGCCAAAGATCGTTGTAGCTCAGCTTGTTTGCATTCGGTTGATGAGGAGAGAAGAGGAAAACCCAACTGTAGTATCCAAATACTTGCTTCGGAGGACATATACCGTTGTAGCTCACCTATGAGAACAAACAGCAGCACCTAACTCCGTTCCAAACTCGTTTAGATCGATCACCAAGGCCAATATTTACAAATCAACTCGTCAGCACAGTTAAAAATGGGATCCAAAGAAGAGGGAGGAATGCATGTAGTATCCAAATACAAACTTCGGCAGAACATATACTGTTTAACTAACCCGTGGAACCAGTAGCGGCACCAATCCAAATGAAACGACCAAAAATACGTCCAAACATCCAAATTTTGCAGCAAAAGAGACAATTGTTCTGATAACGAACAGTTTTGCTCAGGGATTGCGTGGTAAATGAGTCGAAGAGGATATAAAATTCATTTAAAAATGTGTATTTTATCTGAAGTCCCGCTTCGGAGACATATACATTCTTAGCACTCACCACAGATTAAATGCATCAATGCCGCCTCTTCTTGTCCGTGCCAAGTCCCTTCCTTTTATAATCACGCTTGAATGGTTGGCTCTAATGCACTGCCACTAACGATGCAAAATGTGGTCCGTCCTTGTCTTTCAGTGTCCTTCCGCCTCGGTTGATATTTGAAATGATCCAAAGAAACGTCGAAATGCACGCATTAGTATTGCGAAAAATACTAGCTAAGGCTGAACATACACTGATCTATAAATATATTTACCTGGAAAAGTAAATCCGATGCTGGATCAGTTGTCCAAGCCTGCAATCGATCCGATGCCTTCGGGATGTAGTAAGCCCCAATACGTCGATACAGTCCACCGACGTCCAATGCCTTTGGCGTGCAAACTCAAAGCCAAGCAGTCCGACCGAATACCAAAATAAATGTGGAAAACCGTGTGTTAGGATTTTGTTATTTCCTAGCTTCGAAAGGACATATAATTTTCTGTTCCAACTCACCTATGGAAACAATCCAGCCGATGGATGCCCAGTCGAAGCTACGCAGTGAAAGGATCCTTTATCCTTGGATGTCCTTTGTGCCGCAGTGTTGTAATGGCGCGGTCCAATTATGCTCCCATGTAATTAGCCGTTGTTCGCGAAGAATATGGCGCTATCCTTTTGAGCGCCGTCCGTGATGGCGCTAAACAAAGCCTGCCTCAGGCTGCGCCTTGTGTGTCGGAATCAGCCCAACTGATCCTGTCCAATTAAACTCCAAATCCGATCCGATCCAATCCGGTTCGAAGGACCAAAAATGTTGGGGAACGCAATTTACCTCCGCCTTCGATATTGGTTGGTTGGTGCTCCTCAACACTCGCCGGTGGATGATGAAAAACCACAAAAACAGTTGTGAGCTACTGCTCATCTATCGCCACTTAGTTTTCACCGCTCAGGGTTTTTTCCTTCCCCTGCTAAATAACACGCACGATTTGCAAACACGACTAACTACATTTATTCCACGTTTATTCTTAAATAACTATCGACATTTATTCTTCACTAAGCACATACAACACATTTATTCTAACGGAAAAGATCCTAACACTTATCGGCTAACACATAATTGATTATTTATTCTACCCGCGCGCAGCCTTCGCACTCGATCGGTGGTCTGTTGATATCTGGTCTTACACAAATCCACTCTCGTCATCAGCTGACTGCTGTCGCCCGTGCGATGTTTCCGATCGGGTCGATGAGTGACCACTCATGATCACCACTGTTCGCACGCACTCCCGCTCTGGATATCGGCAGCCTCTTCGATGACGATAGACACAAACAGCAACACACGATTCAATCGCTCTCCATCGGATTGATCGGTGACCCATATTCTGCTCGGTTTGGTGTGCAAAGTAGGTCACATTTGTGCATCTCGAGTACGGTGATGTAGTTAGGTGGGGCTACTTCCAAACAATTATTATT
>JAHHFK020000280.1:45000-166380 GCA_024533555.2 Aedes koreicus
ATCTTCCGTGTTGTACTTACTGCAATGATTATCACAACGTTATTTTTTTTTTCATTATTTATCAACCATGTAGTATCTAAATTACTGATACTAGTAGTTTTTAGAATAAATATTGTAAGGAAATATAATCCATTGTGAACCGAGCTTAAAATGTTAAAATCGCTACTAGCGCTAAATCACAAGTGACAGGCTTCAAGAACTAACGCTTTCTTCAGTCCTCTGATCTTTGCCGGGATGGACATTGACCATGCGGGCAAGAGGCCACCTTACAGGATGCTGCATTTCATCGACAACGATTACGAGGCGCCCTGGGAGGAACGCATTGTTCGGCTTGCTGTACTTGGTGCATCGTTGCATCTCCTGCAAGTATACCCGTCTCCAATGTTGCCAACATTGTTGGAAAGTTCGCTGTATGGCCTTATAGTTATTTAATATACTCGTAGCTGCCCTAGTATGTGTGTTGAAATCAGGTTCGGGAATTGCATGCATCGTCGTTCCAATCAAAAAGTGTGCAGGAGTAAGGCAAGCTAAATCGTTGGGATCATCCGATAGGGGAACAAGTGGTCTGCTATTCATCGAAGCCTCAATTTGCGTCAACAACATTGTCATTGCTTCGAACAAAAGCCGAGAATTTCCGAGAGTTTTTTGGCGACCTTAACTGCAGCCTCCCATAATCCACCAAAGTGCGGCGCTTTTGGTGGACACAAATGTCAGTTAATTCCTTCATCGGCGCAGGTGGCGTATATTTTCTCAGCTTCTCTTTCTTCTTTCAGCAGTCAGTGAATTTCCTCAAGATGATTTTAAGTTTTTACCGTTGTCGGAGTAGACATCAGTTGGCCGACCTCGACGTGCCGTAAACCTGCGGAATGCTGCCATGAAAGCTTGAGTCGTCAAATCTCCCACCAGCTCGATATGGACTGCCTTGGTGGAAAACAGACGAAAACGCAGACGTACGCCTTGGCTGCCGGTGCTCTTTTGTGGATCGGCTTCAAATACAGAGGTGCAGCAAAATGTACTATGTTTACCGAAAAATCGAGTTTTTCCGTAAACATAGCCGTCGTGGAATTAACTAGAAGAGAAGTGTTTGACGTTTATGAATATTCAGCGAATGCTCGGTTCAGTTTACCGAGTTTTCTCAGTTTCGCGTACCAAACTCTGGAAAATCCCTGCTTTAAGTTTTATTTTTACCTGCTCTTTCATTTTAATCTTTCATTTTTATCTGTCAACAACATCACAAAGTAACCGAAATTCGGGTTTGACTCAAAAATTACACCCAAATACAGTATATTAATAAATAAATATATATAAAGATATAAATATATATATATATATATATATATATATATATATATATATATATATATATATATATATATATATATATATATATATATATATATATATATATATATATATATATATATATAAATATATGTATATTTACATATATATATATATATATATATATATATATATATATATATATATATATATATATATATATATATCTGTATATAAATAAATATATATGTATATTTATATATGTATATTTATAGATGGATATATATATATATATATAAAATAGATATAATATATATATATATATATATATATATATATATATATATATATATAAATGTACATATATATATATATATATATATATATATATATGTATATATGTATATATATATATTTATATATATATATATATATATATAAATATATATTTATATATATATATATTTATATATATATATATATATAAATATATAAATATATATATATTTATATATAAATACAAAAAAAAAAGTGAGCACTCTTCAGGGTGTTCAATAAGTTCGAATGCACTTTAAAAACGTGTTAAAATAATGAAAATAAAAGAAATTCTTTTCTGAGTCAATTTTTATTGAATCAATGTTTATTGAGAACTTTTACGATATATTAGCTGAAATCACCTCCTTTTATGCTGTACGGCGAGCTTGAGGCGCTTCTCAAAAGAATCTTGTGGCACGCACCTGGTCCATCGGCATCTCGTCTTCGATCTTGGAAATGATCTTTTTAAATTGGTCCATAGTGCTCACTTGATGTTCGCTCTGCTTGGCCTACTATTCATAAAAGTCCAGGGAATTAAGGTCCGGGGAGCTGAGAGGCCACAAATTCTTATCGAGTAAATCAGTCAGGCTTAATGACGGGGCCACAACCTTTTCTAGAACCTCGGTCTTATAGTATGTGGCGTTGATTTTCACGTTTTTCTAAACACCAGTTGGAGCTTCCCACGACTGGATACGGCTTTCCAAACCATCACCGACGCGGCGCTCCTGAACTGCGAGATGTTTATGTGGGACGTGGAAAGCTGACCAACGTCGGCGCCCACAGCCGATCATTTTGGACATTGTGCGCCTGTTGCAAGACAAAGAGTTTCTTATCAGAAAACACGAACTCCTGACCTGCGTGTCACGAAAGTATCAGTTTGGCTCTGTCCAGCCTCTTCTTTGTTGTAGCCTCCGTAACCCCGTGAACCTTGCGTTTCTTGTACGACTTGTATCCCAAGTCTTTCGTTATGATGGTGTGGGCAGTCCAGGTCGACACATCCAGGTCAGGTCTGACGGATCGAGCGGTTCATTTTTCGACGAACCCGCTCACTCACCACCTTGATGGCTGCTGGCGTCCTCGCCGAACGCGACCGCCCTGATCTCACACGGTCCTTGGCCGAGCCTGTCTCCTGGTACCGACGTATGGTGGTACAGATGAAAGTTCGCTTCACCCCGTGGGATTTCAACAGCCGGAATATGTCGCCGAGTCGCTCACCTCTCGCAAACCACTTTACTACGACGTCGCGGTACTCGTTCATCGTGCGCGGCAAACAAACAACAAATGACAGCAATTCGACACCGTGAGCGTCGGTTAGCCTATATATGCGGCTAAAACTGACACCAATACTAATACACAGAGTGCACATGGTGCGCACCTACAAAACGATGAAAAGTTGTATTCGAACATATTGAACACCCTGTAGCTTTAGCGACATATTCGCTTAATCACTTACAGTACAAAACAAAACAACGAAATACGTGTCTGTAGATGTGAAAATGATACAAACATTGTAGAGTTAACCGGAAAAAAGTGGAGTAGGAAGTGATTAAAAAAATTAATAAAATGTAGGGTTGAGCACTTCTTGGCAGCTGACCAATTCACATAAGTTTTTCGCTATTGATATTCGATTGATTCAAGCTTCTTGATATTTTGGGCATGTATGTCATGCGAAAAATTGACGTAAATCGGTCCGCTGTGCTCAACGTTTCTAAACAACAAGCTTCACATTAGAACACACTATATTTTCGTCACGCTTGAAACCCGGATTGTAGATTTCTTCTCGGTCTATATTTCAAACCTAAATAAAGTCCGACATAGTTCGTATCTGATATGCTCCGACGTCAGGTTTAACGTTTAACGTATAAAATAGGAAAAAATGCATTGTCGGGTGGGACTTATTCTGGTTTTCAACTGGAATGAAAATATCGTGAATTGAATCAACAAGAGGAAAAACCGAGTTGCCAAAGAACAGAGACTGATCAGGCCAGAAATACAATATAATAACATGTAATGAATAGAAAAGAGAGACAGGCTACGAAAGCATAAACTTTTTCAACCAGAGCTTGAACAAACGTCAAAAGTTGTGACAGTGCGTTTAATACAGTGTGACTTATCTCGGGTTCGGAAGGGCAGTTGAAAGCTCCCGGATACAAATTTGAAGCATGCTGAATAGTATAAGTTATTCAAATATGATTGAATCTACTGTAAACAATAGATTCAATAATTAAATATTGCGTAATTTGTTCACAAAATGGTGTCAAATAAATGTTATCTCATCTCTATTGTTTACTTGCATCGTTTAAATAAATAATTTGTTCACAAAATGGTGTCAAATAAATGTTATCTCATCTCTATTGTTCACTTGCATCGTTTAAATAAATAAACTTTCCCAAGAACTGTACAGCTGCCATTCTAATAACAATGCATAAAGTATTATTAACGACGCATAACTTATTAACAACGATGCATAAAGTGTTTATAACGATATTTTAAGCTTTCCCAATGAATTTTTTGCTGAACATAATTCATTTGAAACATTGCTTATTGAAATCATCAAAATAACAAACACGATACAATAAATTTAATCTTCAAAAATTTCTTCTTCTTTTATTAAGTAGTGCTATGAACTTACAAATTTCACCAGTAAATTCTTCTTAATTGACTACATCAAAGTTTTTTTTTCAGTTTATTTATTTAAAGGTTTACAGGTTCAATTACATAAGCTTGACGGTGCCGGTATTTCATAGTATTTGATTTATTTTTTGTCTTCGGCCGGTTATGGTGAACACTGGGCGACGACGATTAAACTCTAATACGTGATTCTAACACATCTTCGATAAAAACATAAGGTTGTCATCCTTGGGCCTTTAGGGAATTCAAAAACCAGTACGCTGACGACCTTTTGTTTCTAGGGCCTTCCAGACACGGTTGCATCGCACATACGCGATAGTAATGCAACGAGTTGATCACCGCTCGGGTACTATGTATCGCTCTAATTACGCGCCCTTTCAAGCGGCTTCTCGAATACTTTGTTAGCAAAGTACGATGTCCTACATCTTCGAACGAATGGAGTTGGTACTCTTCCCGCTGCATGCTGCCTGGTATTGTGGATGATACTATACTACGTAAGGGTAGTTTTTTTTTTGTACGAGAAGTGCAACAGACTCCTGAAAATTAGGAGTGTTGGGATGAGGGTTTTGATGGTGTAAAGTGAGGACATACGAAGAACACATGTTCTTCGGATTCCTCTACGTCTACGCATTCGAGACATGACTGTGGGCAGATTCCAGGTGCACTGCTCTGACCTTCGGACAGGTGAACAGCTTAACCCAACGTTTCACAAGACTACTTCTTAACACAGGTCCTTAATTACCGGTTCTGTAACTGTAACTGTTTACTACAATAGATCAAATAACTGGTCGCACTGGTTTAGGTCCCGAACAGAGGAAAAAAATCCGTACTGTATCTGGATTGATTTTATTGTAATGCAGCGTAGTGCTCTCGTCTGAAAAGTCTAGCATTTGCACTAGACGCCAAAGAAGATTTTCCGAATTCAACCATTTCTCACTAGAATGTAGATCTATCCGGTTTTGGTGGCGGAAATAGCTGACCGCTCTGCACGCGAATGTTGCCGTCCGCAGAAAGTTCTCGCACTTTGAATATCTGGTGAGGTCAATCAAAGGCGTGCAAATCCTCTGTTGTTAATGACATATTCATCTCTGTGGGCCAGGTTTCTACGGTTTCCTACAGAAATGGTGGTCCCTTGTACCATCGATTGTTTTTTTGCTAATTGTGGGCCAGTAGCTACTTCGTCACCTTGTCAAACTTGTTGACTTGGCCGAGTTTTTCGCGACTCGTCGAAGCATGTCAAGTTTAGAATCTTTTCTATTCTAAATGCAACGAGGGTTTGATTCAACAAAGGGAAGGGTTTTAAAGGAACGCTTAGAGATGTACATGTGTTGTGGCTACCCATCATCGCTGCTTGTAGCTCTAATCGGTGTATTCAAAGTGACTGGAATGGCGCAACTTTCGTGTTTGCAGCGCTCAATGCACATCGCGGAGTACTTCGTCTACTTTGCAAAGATAGGTGACACATGAATCACACAACGCTTCACTGACAGATCCACTGAAGAAACATCTTGGAATTGCTACGACATACAACTGCTGCAGAAACTGATCTCATATGTACCACTGTTCTCGAAGTGCTTCATCAATAGGCTCATACCACTTAGTTCCAGGATCTCCAAATGTCCTGCACGAGGTTCTTCCCTTGGACTATGTAATGCACCAATAGCCCTAAAGGGTCAAAGCGGGACGTAAGCGTTCGAAACACATCTCGCTTAGTCGGTACTATGGACTTCTGAAGTAGTATTGTCAGGTTTCAGAAAAATATCGAACGAGCTAACGCTTGTTTCCACACCATACCAACGCCGTCCGTGTGACTTAAACTCATCGACTTGTATGCTGGACTTTCGGTTTCTTCCTTCTTAAAATCCTTCTTGAAAAGGGCATACTTCATATCAGTCAACAGTGATACTGCTTCATATACCGTGTCTGTGCTATCCAGATCAACATAGTGAGCTTTTTTAATCTTTCTAGGCTTTCCTAAGGATGCAATCTGTACACACTCAGATTTTTTTACAGAAATCTGTAAAATTTTACCGAATTCTCAACAGCTGAACGTTCGGTAATCCGATTTAACGTATTTCGGTGAAATTTTACTGTTATCTGTAAAACAAATTACCAGATTTCGGTAAAATTTAACCGAAATTCGTTAAATCGGATTACCGTACATTCAGTTGTTGAGAAGTCGGTAAAATTTTACAGATTTCTGTATAAAAATCTGAGTGTGTAAAAACCTGCGCATTCCGGTTTATGACGTATTATGCCAGGCATGGTGTAAACGTAGCTGCAAACGTTGTCTCATCTGTGACGTAGATTTGCGGATGCATGTCTGGCAAACTCCGAAAAAGGAATCGTTTGTCCAGGGCGGCGGATGATGATTTATTGGAAAAATCTCCTTGATGTCACCGCAAATAGCGATGTGTTGATAAAAATCGAAAAGGCATTAGGATAAGGACAGCCAAATTTGTTTTAACTAGTTCATTTATTTGGCAAGCTCAATTGCGTTAGCCTTACGGAGCCGATTATTCTTTGTTTTTTTTTATATAATGTTTGACTAAATATTACCCATACGTAGCGCATCAGATACGCCATACAACGCACTACTTCCGACATTAGGTATAACGTACAGAATGAGAGTAAAATCGATTGTCTGTAGTCGATAAATTCGGTTTTCAAGTGAAACCATAATACTAGCATTAGTATGACTTGGGCCGTTTATTCGCATACTTGTCCCACTCCTCTGTGGGAGACAAGAGCGAACATACCACTATTTCTTCTCTTTTTGTTCATGCAGGAGAGCTGCACGCATCAGCATACTCACTACACTCTTCCTTTGTGTGTAGTTTTTGAAATTACCTGGGCGGTGAGATTAAATCACTTGTCTCTGGAAGCCACTGGCGAGATAACTCAGCGCTCTGAAGCGTACTGCAGTGAACACACAGAATCGCACCCCAGAGAACTCTGGAGTGCGTGAACTGGTCAGATACACTGATGTTGATTCTCTAGATAAGTAGATTAGCAAGCGCAATTGTGAATGGTTTGTCGTTAAGGTTCCGGTTTGCATTTTAACTAGATTCGGTTGGGAATGGTCGTTATAACGTAGTAATTTGACCTTGGGAATAAAAGCTTGCAGATTCTTGTGAGGGAGCGTGTAGGTAAAAGCAATATTATTACCAACGAACATTATCTTGCAAAGGGTAAGCGCTGCAATAGTTGAGGTATCTTTAAAGCGTTAGGACTCATAAGTTTGGAAAAAAGGGCACTGTGTTTTTTTTCGCAAATAACAAACTAGTAGGAGCAGTCAAACCATATGACAGTAATTGTTGGAAGGACTCACGTATATTTTTTGTTCGGTTGAAAATTGCATAATTTATTTCTTAAACGCTTTGTCCAAAACTGCCCCCATACGAAACTGCCTCCATCTGAAACTGCTCCACCCCCGCCCTCTCCAATATGTAGTTTAGGAAACTGCTTTATTATAATGTACAAAAAATGTGATGAATACACAACTTATAACCTGTAGTTTCATATTAAGGATAGTTTGGATTTTACGGTATTATTGGAGAGTTTGTAGGTGGGTGCCTTCAAAATTATCCATCATAAATGGTATTTTTAAATCGTCGTAATTACTTTGTTTTTAGTTATTTTGTACAAGCATTTTTGATATAATTTGTAGCGTTGCAAGGTGCCAATGATTTAAAAAAGTGGGACCCGGCGGTTTATTCCAAAACTACTGCAACAGCTCTTTGATGTCTTGAGAGAAAATTCTTAGTTTTTGATACGCTTTGAAATGAATTTGTTCAATATGGACTTGAGTGAACATTTAACATAGATAATATAAGTTAACTTTTTTATTACGCAAAATTTGAAGCAATGTCTTCAGCAATATTGAAGAGAACATTATTTTAGGCAACGTTTTCAAAGACACCAACATTCTATCTCTTAAACTCACTAAGATATCCTTAACTATAATTACCATGATCGCCTTAAAATTGCTTATTTTTACTATAACTTTTTTTTATTTAATTTTTTGGAGCATTGCAATGTTCTGCAAAATTGTAGAATCAAAATGCTCAACTATGAAGCATAAAGCAATTTAGTCTATCGAAAATAAATAAAATTAAATCAAGGTATGGATTTTTATATCTCTGAATGGAGGAAGTGATCGCAGTCAACCTTGACCTTTTTTGGTTTAGTGCTGTTAAATCTTTCATTTCATGTGATAATAACCGTGAAATTTTGTGGAAGTTTTGAGATACAACGCCTTTAACTTCGACAAAAAAAAATCTTGGCTTAAGTTTGTCTAATATAGATATAGAGCGTTAGTATATTGAACAAAATTGGACGGATCGCTTGGATAATCGACTTTCGATCCGAAGCCCGTAGTGCCATGTGTGTGCGTGTGTCTGTGGGTGGGGTTGTAAGTGTGTGCGTTCGTGTGTATGTGCGTGTGTGTGGGGGGTGGAAATGAATTGAATAGAGCGGCGCTTGTTTCTCAGCATTCCAATATCGGAATTTGATGCAACAACCACGAAATAAAATATGATATGGTCCCTTAGAACCTTATTAAATAGTTTTGGAATCGTATAGCTGGTTCCGGAGTTATGCCTGAAAGAAATTCTGATAAAACAAGATTTATGAGGTCTTGTGATAAAAATAAAGGGGTTCGTGTTTCTAAGCACCCACCCCACCGGTCTCATACAACTGTATTAAATAGTTTTAGAATCAGATATATGGTTCCAGAAATATATTCAGAATTTGTTCCGAAAACAACCCGGTATGTTAAGAAGGGAACATAAATAATTGGACGATATAACCACGAAATGTAAATAAGAATGGTCTCATAAAACCCTTTTAAAGGGTTTGGGAATCGGATATCCATACATAAAATAAACATGATTAAAAAGCACATATTATTTATTTTATCCACATCACAGAAGCAAATAAAATGTTGAACAACAGACCTACCCTATCTTTTTAAGAAGGAAATGTTTTCTCAATGCCGAATTAATGATCGATGAAATATATAACAAACCCTTTACATTGAGGTCTGGAATAGAAAAAGTAATTACTTTCCTTTCATTTCATACTACTGTTAGCTTTAACAAATAATATTTCTTCCAATGATGCAGATCCCAGCTTCATTCTCGCATTGGTTATAATATGTCCTAACCCATTGAATGTTCGCTCAACGGATACTTGGGTGCATGGTAGTTGAGATACAATTATAGCTAGATCGGACAGTTCTTTTTCATCTAGCTTTTTTGCTCCCCACCATTTTATAACATCAGTATCCAATGGAGCAAACATCTCCAGTGGAATTCTTCGGATCCGTTTGTATCCAATTTCCGATGACTTATGCTGTCGTTTAGTGCATAGGATGTTGGATGGCACAGGGTGGATGTTGATGGCACAGGGTTGTCATCTGTAGTTAATTTTTCTTACCTTACATACCGGAGTGCATTCCAAGTCTTCAGTAAATGTTGCTGAAATTTATATTAAAATTTGTTGATGCTTGTTAGGAAGCATGTTAAAGCCAAAACGGGAATTAAGATCCTAAGTGCATTTTGCCTGTTTTCTATAAATTCATCTGTACGTTTAACACATTCTGGAAATAAGACAATATTGCTTGAATAAAACTTGATATCAACAACATATTTAGATGAGCAGAACACAAGAAATAAAATTTAAAAAAAATGCTGATCCACGTCTATTTTAGATTCTACGCTTCTACTTCTATTTTATGTAGAGATTATTTGAAAACTAGGAACTGATGCTAGGATTCTTTTTTCGAAGAGCCTCAGATTTTCATGAAATTTAGTGCATGGTTGTTTGTTATTAATATCATAAATTATAATCTGCTGAAAACTTAAACATATTATATGTTATAAGACAATTTACAACAAAAAATTCGTCGCGAAATATTTTCAAACATTATTTATAAAATAATTGTTTATAAGGAACTGTTTGAGATAATTCCCCATCCATTTAGCCAAAATTTGATCTTTTTATATATTATCAAAATGTAATTTTGTTTATGCAGTCATGCAATTTATCCTTGAACGGGCTTTAATGAATTTCCGAGACGATTCAAGAGCAAACTGTTTAAAAAATATACAAGGGTAGGAGTCATATTTTAAAAAACAAGACCATTTCTGTGTTCTTTCCCATTCTTTTAACATTTTACAGTGATCTAGATCCCATATTAAAGAATCTTCTGATACTTGTGAGATTGAAGTTGTAAATTCTATGTATCAACTTTGAAGTTGTAAATTCGATGTATCAACTTTCAAGATATTCGAATTAGACGGGCGTATAATGTTGAACAGTTTACAGGCAGTCCCTCTTATACACAATCCCACCTTCAGAGGGGGTAAAGTAAAAGAGTTTCGGAAACAAATAGATTATTTAACAAATTATGTGCTAGTGGGAAGTTTAGTTGAAATAAGTGTATTAATTTGAAAGAAAAAGTTTGTATGATAGAATATGTAATCAGTTTTTATCACACGTACTGCTCTGGATAAGTCAAATAGTCAAGATCAAAAAAAGATCATAAGTTCTTGCGTCAAAGGTCTTTCGAAAAAAAAAGTATTTAAGGTGGGACAAAACTTGGGTGCTAGAGGGCTAGTAAGCAAAAAATATTGTGTTTTGCCATGTTACATGTGTCAATATTTGGGTTGTTATTTAGAACTCATTTTGTAGTAAAATCAGAGCTGGACCGACAAGTTTAAGGATTTGTTGGAAGACACTTTTGACTTTAAATTATTAGTTTTTAAGCCACTGTAAATTTCTTGGCTCAGATATGAAGTTCAATTTGAACTGTTGTATTAGAAAATTAAAAAACTTACAATTGCTTCTTCTATCTGGTCTTGCGTCAACACTGGAGGATCAAAATCGTTCAGTCGTGGATCTACAAAAAGAGCAGCCATGAATGCTGGGTTGTCGAACCACATGCTTTGTCGATTCTGTAGTGCTTCGAGAAGTTTATTTCCCAATGAGTTATTCATTTCGGTTAGTTCTAGGCAGCATTCCTTCCAATAAAGATACATTGTTCCGCATGTCTGAGTTTCTTCCTGTACTCTTTTAGTTAATATGTAAACTGGGAATGTCGCTTTTAAGAATCGTTCAACGGCTTTTACGAATCGTTCGTCATCCAGAATTTGTGGTTGAATTCACGTTGTAGCTCTACCGCTAAATGACCCTGCACGAAATCCTTCTGATCCTCAATGCGTTTAACCATTACGTAGGCAGAGCCCCATCGTGTTTCACCATCCAAGATCGGCATATTCCGCGTTTTATCAACTTTGAAGGAATTCACATAGGGCTGTGCTCTCAATATCTTTACTAACTTCCGCACTTTTGCGAGGAAGTTGGAAATGGTTTTCTTCTTTATAACATCATACACAGAAAGTTGCACATCGTGGGCCGCACATCTAATTCCTACTATATGAGGTTGTTCTATTATTGGAAGGTCGTCGTCCAGGATTTGATCAAAACATACGCTTTCATCAGCAGAAAAAGTCAGGAACTCAGTGTCGTCATCGAAGTCGTCGTCGTTTACATCTGCCTCCCCATAGTAAAAATTATTCATGGCATTACTGATATTCCATCAAGTTTAGAAATGAATAAGCAAAATACTCTTAGAGTGATTTGTACTAGTAAAAAATCTCGTACCTAGGTTTAATTTTCAAAGATTTGAGAGAATATATGCATACAGATTTTTTTTTTCTACGGGTTAATTGACCATTATGACTCACCACTAATTTCTCCGAAAGGCGTATGTGCAAGCAAAAAATAAAAATGGAAATTACATGTCGTTAAAAATCCATGTCACATAAGAGATGCGCAGTCAGAAAGTTGCATCATATTGAATATAACAAATAGGTCTCCATCGTAAAAAAATAATTAAAAACTGCTATATGTAGCATGAATTCATACAGTATTCCATGTGAACTTGTGAGTGATATTTCCCAATGTTATACCATGTAATCTGTTTATGTCAACTTAAGAGCAAAAGTTAACTGCCAGCTTTATACCAAAATTCAGATTTTTTCTGTATGTTTTAGCATATGTATTTTTCAAAAATTCATAACAATGTACCGGAATAGTGTCTGAAAGAAGTTGTAGAGAATCAATTGAAATTTTTAAGAATATAAACTGTAATTTTTTTTATGATTTTGTTTTCATTAATAAATTAAATTAAAAATTCAAATTATTTAAAGTGGTGGTAAAAATAACGGGAGGTATTTCAAGATAGAGAAAATATTCCCGATTTTTTTTGGATGCATAACTTTTTTTCTGGAATGTCGCATGTAGGTATTTTTTTCAAATTTGATCTTTATGTATGAATTAGAATAAACAAACAATATTATAACGTTCCATAAGTCTCGAATCAAAACCTAATAACAATCATTTTGCTTAGTATTTTGAAGATATTTTGAAAATTTTATCGGTACGAATCTACTCCTTTTTAAAAAGTTAGCCATGATTCTCCACGTACAATAATACTTTTTTCTAATTGTTCATTAAATTAGCTACATTATATTTCTAAAATTATGTTAAAATATGTAGTATTGCAAAATATGAAACAGTTTGTAAAATTCAGGGTGCTCGTCTTCTGCTAACACAGTGTCACAAGTTTACGTGAATGCGCTGTTATAAACAGTGGAAATGCTCTAAGCCTATATGTCGCTGTTAGGTTTCAATAATTCAAAAACGAGATGTTTGAAATGTTTGAAAAACTAAAGCTGTGATCTTCAGAGCAACCATATTTTAACCATACCGCGAGCCATTATCTATGAATACATATTACACTATGTATAATTTTTTTTATGAGATATTGAAAAGCAAAGACCACATAAACCACATATGATGTGAGAAAAAGTACAATTTCATACTCCCAATTAAACCGCTGAACCACAAGAAATCTACACACCAAATTTTCTCTCCACGATTCAGCAGTCTCTTTTACTGAAAGCAAATCAGCAATACACTTTTTTGCAGAAGTAGAGCGTTACTTTAAAAAGTTTACTGTTATTTAGCTTAACAACTAACTGAATTTCGTCTAGCAATTTGTTTTTTTTTTCTGTCAAACAGTACTTTAAATGTCAATTTACTTAAAACCAGCAATCGATTTAATAATTTGCCGTATTCCAATAAACAAAAATGCGGTTTTGGAATGGCAGCAGGGTAAATGCACCCTTCTTTTTGGGAAAATGCTCCTTAAACTTTGGAAAAATGCTCCTTAGATGCGTTAATGCATTAATGCGGTATAATGCAACCGGAGGTATTAACCTTCTGGTTAGCGCTTGCCGGTTGTTTTGACGGGTCTTAAGTTTCTTCAGAATTATATATCTTCTAGGGAGTTTTGACGGGTTTAAATTTCATTTTGACGAGTATTAATTTCGTTTTGACGGGTCTTAATTTCGTTTTGACGACTCTTAAATTCAGAAACTTAAGACCCGTCAAAACAATACAATCTTGAAGAAACTAAAGACCCGTCAACACAACCGGAAAGCGCTAACCAGAAGGTTGATACCTCCGATTGCATTATACCGGGCAAACGCATCTAAGGAGCATTTTTCCAAAGTTTAAGGAGCATTTCCGCAACAAGAAGGGTGCATTTACCCTTTGCCGTTTTGGAATGTTTTCAATATTTTCAGTTTGGTGAAATTGGCTGCGACATCCTGTGAATCAAGGATAGTCTAAATTTTTAGCAGCTGTGTGTTAAGTAAGCGGTAGATGTGTAGGTTGGTCATAGTTTTGTTTTTCGTTCATAAAAATCGACTGGACACTCATATTTCCAAATTAAATAAACATTTACTATGTGATGTTGATGAAAATAGGTAATTTTACGGAATGATGTCTTATCGTGCTTTATAAAGGTAGGATTGTAAGTTGGCCCACCCAAATTCAATTAAAACCTCTTTTTAATAACTCAAGATGATAAACATTTCTTGTGTTCAGCAAAGTTGTTCACATACTTGTGACACTTAATTATTCGAAAAATATAGTTACGGCATGAAGACGGATACTTCATCTCCATCTTCGTTCAGATGTTCCATTTCAACGACACTGTTCTCTATGAATTTCTGCTTACATTCAGAAAGAAATTGCATTTCCGTTTCGTTCAGCATGATAATTTGAGCATTGCTCACGAGTACTGTTTTTAAAAAGTTTTTTTTCCATTGACAGTGGTTATGGAATACACTTGCTTTAAGTCGATTGCAAATTTCGCCAAAACCTTCTTAATGTCACTGAAAATGTTTTCCGCGGTGTTTCGATCTGGTCGCTCGACCATTGCCATAGTATGGACAACAATTTTACCGTTAATCACAACCTTGGAGTTTATTCCCATCACAGATCTACCTTTTCGTGAAGCTATATCAGCTTTAATGCAAACGATTTTGCCTTTAACTTCATCACGAATAAATGTTGTCATGCGTGCTTCAACAAATTCCACATAGCGCATGATGTTCTTTCTGCTGACGCTGTTCAACTTCAACGCATTTTCGATGGGGCCCAAAACATCCCTCGCGCCGTTCTTGGCAAAAAAGTTCATTGGAATATTGCATTCCGTGATCCGTCGCACTAATGACGTGACGTAAACGTTTTTGTCAATCGGCACAGTAACGCGGTTTGGCCTAACTGGGGCGTCTCCTCCGACCACTTGCTCTTCGGGTGCACTAATTGCATTTTCTTCGGCTTCCTTCTTATGTTTCACCACCAAATGCCACGATACATTAACAATAGTTTCGCATTTAAATGGTTTGCCTGCTTCACCACATAATATGCACCACGACAAGTTTACTTCCTTTCCGTCACTGTCTATCACTTTTTTCTTCAAAAAAAACTTTTGCACGAAGTCTTCCCTTTTCCTTTTTTCTGCCATTTGGTCATCAAAACGATCACTTTAAATGACAAACCACCACGCGCGACGCGAAACATTCATCTGCAGTTGGTTCTAAGCGAAACAATTTTCCAGTGCACTCAACCCATGCTGTAAATATCTGAAGATTTGGCTCTGCAGAGCGGTCTCTCAAGAGGTAAACCAGCGAAAACTAGGTGGGTGAGCTCGAGAGCACAATTCATTCATTTCAAGGCTTCTCCAAACTGCAGCGTTTTTTACAGAGATTACATGGCGGCTTATGGAAGCGCACAAACCGACGCGATGCGTTTTTAATCGCGTTGATTTGTGCGCTCCTATAAGCCGCCATGTAATCTTATCGCAGCGATTTTTGCGCCGCGATTTCGCTGTGGCGGCGGCAAAAAAAAACGCTGCAGTTTGGGGAGATCTTCATTCGAGAGCTTGTTCTCAAATTTTCACCACAGATGCTCACTAAAAAACACACACAATCACAAATAAGTGCTACAAATACCACGCAAAATGAAAGAAAAAATTATAAGGAAAAAAAAAACTTTTCACAATTGGGCCTACCACTCTATTTTACTCTATTCGTTTCTTCCCTCTACGGGGGAGAGATAGACGCATACGCTGGTGCGAGGAAAAAAATCACAACAATAGCTATCCACTTGGCTTGAAAAGCTATAACAACTATACACAGCCGGCGGACTTCAACAACCTCGATCGTCGAACTGTTGCTGTTGTGATGTGGCTGGTTTGAGATCGAAGATTTATTGTTCAAACTTTTTATGCTGTTTTTCAATTTATGTTGTACTCCAACACATAAGTACTCTGACTTAATGGTGAGCTTCCTTCTCAGGCACTAATCACCTATGACGCTTCGTTAAACTAACCGAAAAACCACGTGGGATAAAATCACTTGTAAACTGGTGTCGTGATGAGACACGGCACGACTTGACCAGCTCAGCGCTCGATTTGGTATGAGGACAGTCGAAATCCCTTACAATTTTTATGAGTCCTTTTAAATAATCATCTGTAATGAAATGTGATTCTCATGCATATTCACGCAGTCATGCTCAAAACGCCATAAATTATTTTCATCCTAATACTCATTATTATTATTATCTGATTTTCTTTCACTTCTCAGCATGTTATTGGAAACTATCACCTACTTCCGGGCGTCTGAGAGGCAAAGGGGGTTAGGCTCGGTAGATACATTCGCCAGTTATGTAGACTCATATCCTAATTGGTTTGCTTCGGTTGGATTAGTTATGATGATTCAGGACCCGCCGGACAATATTACAGGTTCCAAAAATCACTGCTTTTTGAATGCTGTTCAGTTTTTTTTGCAGCTCTAACTCTTCAAGGGAACGTATAAGGGTACTGCAAACAATTTCGGTCGCAGAGATTATTACCGGAACTATACGGACCTCCTCCAAATGCCACATCTGCCTCAACTCCTCCGCCAAATAGGGTACTTCGTAATGTTGGTAAAGCACGTTGAATGGAAGTTGCGATCCAGTGGTACAGCGATATCGATGAGAGTTACACTCTTCTTCCTTTTTTCGTAGATCTCAATGTCAGGGCGATTGGCACGGATGAGAACATCCGTAAGGATCTCACGATCCCAGTACAGCTTCATGCGACTATTTTCCAGAACCGGGTCTGCCAGGTACTTGTAGTAGGGCACATATTGGTTCACCCCTCTGGGGGTCCTCAAGTACCATATTGAAGAACTCCGCCATTCGTCCATGGATTGAGAAGACTACTTATACAGTAGTTGTGCACAAAATCCGTTTCTGGTGCAGCCCCATTCCTGGTATGCCGGGTAGCCTCGTGAATATCCTGGGTGGTAAATACGGTGGCGGCCATGCTTCCAATTCCATTACTCATATCCTCTTCCTCTTGCAACAACATCCCATCACTGGTATGTTGAACGGGATTCTCCCATAGATTAGCCCAAAACTGTGTTACTGATCAATCTCCGGAAGTCCTTCGTTATAGTCGATTATGTTGTTTCGATGCGGTTGTAAAACTCCATTTGGTTAATGGTGAACATTTGGTTTTGCTCTTCGAACTTTCTCCATACCGACGCATCCGTTTACCAAAAACACACAATCGCTGTACATGAGTGTCGAGGACCTCAGTAATATCAGCTTCGGTGAGGTCATACAGCTCTGCGGGCTTGACAATCTCAGCATCGTGACGAACTAGCCTCACATAATCGGTTTCCTCTCTTGACCTGCGATAACCGCATAATCGTGAAAAAATCGATTTTAAACTTGTATGTGCTGTGTTATTTACCGCCTAATCACATCTCCGTCGCTTCCAAACCCATTATCTGCTGACGAACAACAAACCCATTGTCATACACATCGAGCTCAACCCGTCCCCGTTGTGCTGTTTTCTACGCAATTGCTGTGTTGCATACCCAAAAGCGGTTTCCAGAAACAGAAAATATTAATATCATGGCCTGCAAAAAGTGCCTAAAAACCGTTTCGGACTCCGAACGCGTCGTCTGTCGTGGATTCTGTGGCGATACATTCCATGTAATTTCCGCAAAAGATGATGTCGAGCTTCTCGATCAACTTGATTTGTACGCAAATAATGTTTTCTGGGTGTGCGATCAGTGTGCGGTGCTTTTTTTAAACGGCCACTTCCGAAATATCGTGAGTCGTGGCGTCAATGAAACATCTGTGACGATGAATGCAGTAGACTCGATTAAGGAGGATATTGCAAAATTGAATTCAGTTGTTTCTGCTCTGGCAGTCAAAGTTGATTCGAAGATTCCAGCCAGCTCAACTCCACGTTGGCCAAGAAATGATCGCATTGTTTCTGTTCGTGGCACCCTAAAGCGTCGCGGTACTTCGTCCAGCTCTAACAATAAACCAATACTACGTGGTAAAAAAGCTCCAATCGATTCAGTCAAAACAGTTGACCTAAACGAAGATCTGCTTTGGATGTACTTATCAGCATTTCATCCCAGTACTACGAATGAAGAAATTTCATCTCTCGTCTCTGAGTGTCTGTGTTTGGAGACACAAGAGAATCCAAGGGTTACAAAATTGGTTCCCAAAGGAATAGATCCGTCGGCCTTGAACTTTGTTTCCTTTATAGTCGGTATCAAGCAAAATAAAAGGGATGTGGCCCTTTACTGCGATTCGTGTCCCGAAAGTATTCAGTTCCACGAGTTCGATGATTTTCGATCGAAGAAGGTTACTAAAATCACCCGGAATGGACGGGAACAGTGACAAACTGAACCTACAGATGACGAAGTGAAATTACCGAAACTTAATAATAAACCTCCTCGCCGTTTTTTCTCCATGCGAAACAAACCTCCGAAGCCCCTCACCATTGCTGCAATCTTCCCAAAACGCACTGCTTGTCGCATTAGGGAACGTCCATTAATTATGTCACGCGAAAAGTGACTTTTGATTCCCCCCCCCCTTGTCACGTTTATTGTATGGATCTTCAAAAATGTTTGTATTGACCGTCACGTTTTCCCCACCCCCCCTCCCCCTTACTGCGTGACATAATTAATGGACGTTCCCTAATGCCCCGAACCACTTGACCCAGCTGCGCCAGCTGTTTCCTGCCACCAAAGCCGTTCTTTTTCCTACCATCAAAGTCGTTCTGGCCCTGTGGTCCAGTTCGGTGGACGGGTTTCCCAATCTCTTCGCTCAGGCAATTCATCGATTTGTGACAATTCTCTGCCTGATGAACTTTCGTGTTCCAGCGCTTCTCCTGCTTCTATCGTGCCTATTTGCGATAGTTTCGGATGCGAAGGTGCTCCGTTCCAGAATTCTTCCAAGCCTGAACCAACCGATATGCAACGACCTGCTGAGCCCTTCTATGGATGTAGCTGTTGTGATAGAATAAGCGACCACCAACTGTCATCTTGCGCTACACTGGAACGCACACTTGCCAGAAGCCCAAAGGAAGGCAAGTACGCAGGCAAGTACGCTGCTTTTTCGAACGATTCGTTTCTTGATAGTTCTTCGACTTTCAGTGCTTCGCATCAAACGTCTTTTTCGGGCAATGTCTAATCAACCGAGCTCACCGTCATTGGGCCGGGGACGCCGGACGCCTAGCTCAGTTGAGCCTTCACAGTTCACACATTCCAGTGCTAGCGATACGGTCTTTGATACTGCCCGTCTTAGCTCGAGTGCACCCCAAGTAAGTCATGTTGCACCTGCCTCTTCGAACATCCTCCTGTATTACCAAAACGTTGGTGGGATCAACAACTGTATCGCCGATTATCAGTTGGCCCTTAGTGACGTCTGCTATGACGTTTACGCTAAAAACTTGGCTAAACGGAAACACTTCGATGAATGTGTTATTTGACGACTCATATTCGGTTTATCGACAAGACCGGTCGCCTTCAAACAGCAACAAAAGCACTGGAGGTGGTGTATTGCTAGCAGTTCGCTCAAGTTATAAATCTCGTGCGATATATCCTCCTTCTGGCTCGACAGTTGAGCAATTATGGGTCGCAATTAGCACTGTTGACGCAACACTCTACATATGCGTCGTCTACATCCCTCCCGATCGGGTAAACGACGAAACACTAATAGAAACGCATCTCGATTCGCTCAGCTGGATAGTCTCGCAATTGGGACGGAGAGACAACTTCATCATTGTGGGAGATTTTAACCCAAGCGCGATATCTTGGAAATGTAATTCTTATGGTTTCCTTTTCCCGAATACCTCTCGTTCGTCGATTTACCTGGCGTCGCGAAAGTTGCTTGATGCATACAGCACGGCTGGACTCAGACAGTTGGATGGAATTGTCAATGAAAACAATCGCACGCTTGACCTTTGCTTCATTAGCGAGGAACTATGCGAGGAATGTATGGTTGTGCAGGCTCCGTCGCCACTCGTTAAAATCTGTAGGCATCACTCTCCTGTGCTTTTAAAACTCAAGATATGCCCTCAGCAACACTACCATGGCACTTCGAACAGTATCTCTTACGATTTCAATAAAGCCGATTTCAATGGCATGAACGAATTCTTCGCAGGTGTCAATTGGGACGAAGTTTTTTGAGATTATGATGCCAACCTCGCTGCATCGACCATGTCTGGAATCCTCCTGTATGCCATCAACCAGTTTGTTACAATAAAATCTACTCACGAACCGACACAACCTGCCTGATCAAATGCTGATCTCAAGCATCTAAAAAAGGTGAAGCGGGCATCTCTCAGATGGCATAGCGAATATCGCACGGATTCCACGAGAATATGTTATATGGAAGCGAATAATGATTACAAGCAACTCAATGACCGCCTGTTTAACGCGTATCAGGACCGTTTGCAACGCCGCCTCAAGTCTAATCCACTTAGTTTCTGGCGTTATGTCAATGACCAAAGAAAGGAATCCGGACTGCCTTCTACAATGACTGATGGTACGCTCAAACTTGATTCCACCAAGGACATTGCCAACCTTTTCCGATCTCAATTCAGCAGTGTTTTCACTAACGAACACCTCGAGATATAGACGCCGCCACCAGAAATGTTCCTCGACTTTCTGCTCCTGGGCTGCAATTTGTTATCACCGACGATATGGTTATATCAGCAGGGAAAGAATTAAATCATCCACTGTATGTGGTCCAGACGGCATCCCATCGCTTGTACTGAAACGTTGTGCGGATACACTTGCAACACCATTAGCAACTATATTTAACCTCTATTTGGTTACAGGTGTATTTCCAAACTGCTGGAAACAGTCGTATGTTTTCCCAGTTCTCAAGAAAGGTAGTAAGCGAACCGTATCGAACTATCGAGGTATAGCTGCATTGAGCGCTACTTCTAAGCTGTTTGAGGTGATCGTGAGGTGATCCAAAAGCTTGTTCAGTGCTACACATATTACATCTCAGTGGACCAGCACGGATTTTTATCAAAACGCTCGACGACAACCAACTTGACATGCTTCACATCGTTTGAGATACGCCAGATAGAGAATGGACAACAGGTAGACGTTATCTACACTGACTTATCTGCAGCGTTCGATAAAATGAATCATCAAATCCCAGTAGCTAAATTTGACAAACTAGGTATGAATAACAATTTGGTTATCTGGCTCCATTCATACTTGACCGGTCGAAGTATGTCCGTCAAAATCGGTGACTACGTTTCGTCATCCTTTCTGGTTTGCTCCGGTGTTCCCCAAGGCAGTCACTTGGGGTCGTTTTTATTCAATTGTCAATTTCACCCTAGACTGCTTAAAACTTTCACACGCCGATGATCTTAAGCTTTACTGCACGGTTAAGAAACCTCATGACGCGCTATTCCTGCAACAACAACTGGAAGCTTTCGCTGAACGGTGTCATATCAACCGAATGTCACTGAACGTGTCCAAATGCTCAGTTATATCATTTGGCCGGCAACACTCACTTTTCCACTTCAACTATGCATTGGAGGGTGCACAACTACAGCGCGTATCGACAGTAAAGGACTTGGGGATCCTGATTGATACCAAATTGAATTTCAAGGATCACGTCGCGTACGTAGTGACTAAAGCGTCATCGCAGCTAGGACTGTTATTCCGCTTTGTCAAAAAATTCAAAGATGTTTACTATTTGAAAGCTTTGTACTGCTCGCTTGTGCGTCCTATCCTGATAGATTCTTGTGTCATCTGGTCACCTTTTTATCAGAACGAAATCCAACGCATCGACGCCTTTCTTCGAAAACTTATCCGTTTCGCTCCACGTCATCTCAAGTGGAGAGATCCATTCAACTTGCCAAGTTATGTAAGCCACTGTTTGCTGATCAATCTGGAATCACTGGAGGTGAGGCGCAACGTGGCAAAGGCATGCTTTATTGGAGACCTCCTACAAGGGGAAACGTTGACAGTTCTTCGCTGCTCAGCCTCATGAACATCAACATACGTCGTCACCATCTTCGTTCACATCCGTTCCTCAACATTTCTCCTGCAAGAACTAACTACGGCACCAATGCGCAGCATGTCTTGTGTCTTCAACAGGTGTTTCAAAGTATTTAATTTCAACTTGTCCCGAGAAACTAATAAGTGTAGACGTGTTCAATGTTAAATTTTGTTAGATACTATTTTTGTACTTTTCTGTGATTTTAGTTGTAGTGCATTATGTGATTGGGGTAAATATTTTACCTGTTGACTAATAATAATAATAATAATAATAATAATAATAATAATAAATAACCCACTAATTTGAGGTCGTAGTATGAGGATTTGTCCTAATTGCAGAAAAATAAAATCGAAGATCACTACAATTTGATGAAGACCTAGACTCTGAAAGAACTTCGTTCAAACAAAAACAAGCACCTGTCAAATGACAGACAGGGCGTTTTGAATACAGGGTGGTGCTATTTTTATTTCGCAAATTTTTTATTATTTTTTTGGCTTGAATGTTAATGCTCCATAAAATTACTAGCAAAATCAGTCAAAAACATTGTAAATAAAAAACTAATACATAGAAAGATGAAAAAACCATGAGAAACAAGGATAGTTGAGAAATATTTCCAAAAAATATGGTGGTGTTATTTTTGTTTCGCTGAGTGTTTTCTTTAGACACAATTATGGTCCATTTGACGTCTCGTGACACATCAACCAGTTTCTAAGGATTTTCAAAGAAAAATACGACAAACGCCCATCTTCAACCTTCTTTACCCCTTTGCAACGATACAAACATGAAATATTTTTTGTGTGGATCGTCATAATTTCCAAAGACAAATGTAACTACTCTAATTACTGTTATTTTCAACGTTTTAGTGGATTGACCTGATATTCGGTTACAAACAGCGAGGACAATCGGCGTTAGAAGCTTACAATGTATTTCACCATCTCTTTTATGAAGGAAACGTAGACATATACAAGTATAATCAGTTAAAGTACAGTATATTTCAGTCATAATACAATTATATTATTTTTACAGCATCGAGGATCCTTTAAAAAAAAATGCAACCATTGGATTTATAAATAATTTCGGACAGATTCCAAAGCAGCTGTTTCGTAAAGCTCACCCAGCAAAAAAAATAATAACTTGCAAAAACAACATCACTGATTCTAATTCAGTACTACACACATCAAACAACACAACTAAGTTATTTTTTCACAATTTAGAAAACTTGAAACCAAGTTTCCAGTCTATAAAAGGTAAGCCAATTTTCCGTTAACTATTTAATTTGAAATATTTTTGTTTCAGACGTGAAAGGCCCAGTGGGACATATAATACAAGTGGATAAAGTGGTGTTGGCTGTTGAACAAAACAAAATTTTGATGCCTCCCAACTTTCATCGTTACGTTGCGTGGGGATATGCTGATCATTCAATTTGTTTCGGCATGTACGATTCAGATCGTGCACTTTTTGTGTGTGAGAACGTAGCACCCGATTCTGGTGAAATTCTTGCTTGTATATGTCCCAACTCTAGAACAATTATAATGGCAGGCACCAATTCTGTTTTAACGGTCTGTGATATAGATTTTAAGCAAAAACAATTGAACGTTAAACATACTTTACATGGGCATTTTGATGCAGTAACATCGTTGGCTGCAAGCTCAGCGTACAATATTATTGTCTCAGGATCAAAAGATAAGTCGGCGATCATATGGGACATGTCAAGGTATAAATATGTACGCCAATTGATGAATCACATCGGAGTGGTTGCCGCTGTCAGCATAAATGAACTGACTGTAAGTATATTGTTAACTGATTTTAGTGTTGTAAAATAATTCTACGGTTCTATACACTGGCAAGTGCAACTAGATTCTGGTCGAAAATAATATTATGGTTTATGCTCAGTTTCGGTGGCAATGAGGTTACTACTGAGCGTTTTGCAGGATACTGGTTACAGCGACCGGCAAAAAAAAAATTTTTTTTTGGTTAAAGTATTTTTGTGGAAAAAAAACGCATTTTTTTGAAAAAGGGGGGTTCAGTATATTTTTTGAAAAAAAAAAAAAGAAAATTTTGGGGGGGGGGGGGGGGTGGTGGGGGCTTGGGCCCGGGGGGGGGGGGGGCCGGGGGGGGGGGGGGTTTTTTGGGGGGGAAAGGGGTGTGTTTTTTTCGGAGGGGAAGAGGGTGGGGCGGCGGGTGTGGTGTGGTGTGTGGGGGGGGGGGGGTGGGGTGCTCTTTTTTGGGGGGGGGGGTGGTCCGGTGGTGAGGAAAGGCCGGCGGAAAAAAAAAGAAAAAAAAAAAAAAAATTTTATTTAAAATTTTTTTTTTTAATAGTTTTGTTTATTTGTCAGTACATTATAACGAAAAAGTGAAAAAAAAAATATTTACAATACATTAGTTACTTAGCTACTTAGGCTCAAGTGAAACTCAACAGCTTCTACATTAATTCTTCCGTTGCAATTATTAACGTAGTAAATGTATTCGGCAAATAGTTTCATTATATCTAAACGCTTTCTTCGGTCTATTCTCTCCATAGTAGGGATGACAAGTTCATTGAACGTTAGGCGTCTCCATCCATTCAAAATAGCAGCTATTCTCTGCTGGAGTATTGTCCATGCTGGCCCGACACGAGCACACGAACAAAATTTATGTAGCAGTGTTTCGGCTGTTCGGTTCTCGCAGTGTGTGCATTCTTCGCTATCCACTCTCCGCATTACAAAAAGAAGTTTTCGGTGCTCAATTTTGCCGTTTACTGCTAAATACAAAATACTTTGATGAGCTGACGATAACTGATTGCTTACAATATTCCGCCACGTTCTTTGCCAGTCGATAAATGAATTATCTTGTTCAACCTTTGGTACGTCGGTTTGTTGGATGAAATGTTGGTGGATGAGGTCAGCGGAAGGGTTTTGCTGAATCAGGAGGGGAATTTGGGATAAATTTGATAGGATTATTCTTAGGTCGGGATGGTCTATTGATATTGTTGGGCGCGGATTGTTGAGAAGGAAGGGTCTGTAATAGGGAAGGGAATCAATCTCTCGTAAGTGTCGATGAATGGCGAGCGACTTGCATTTGAGCGCCGGTAGTTGCAGTTTTAGGCCGCCATGGTCTCGACTGCGTGCCAGCTGCATAATTGGTACTCGAGCAGCCAACCCACTCCACAGGAAGATGCCCATTCCAGATATGCCAGGTACCAGATTTTAGAGGTGCCAAACGTATTTAACACAGTTATTTTTTGAAGGAGGTTCAGAGTTCGTGACGACTGCAACCACATTAATTGTGTAAATTTCCCAGTTGCCGCATTCCAATTTAGTGTTGTCATTAGCCGAATCGAGTTGGCGAAAATCACTCCCAATATCTTCACCGTATTGGTTGTTTGTAGCCACTGTACCTCGATTGGATTTTCGCAATACCCAACGTCAATTGCAACAGTTTTGCGTGTATTTAATTTGGCGCCCGCAATTTTTTCGAAGCGTTTGAATAGTCTATTCATAGCCTCGATTTGTGCAGTAGATGTTACTATTACACTGATGTCATCAGCATAAGCCACCAGGAGATCACTCCCGCACGCTTGTTCAAGTTTGCATACCAATGGATGGAGATACAGTACGAAGAGGTGCATGGACAACGGGTCTCCCTGCCGTACGGAACGTTGAATTTCGATCGGTCGTGAGAGATGTCCGTTTACCAGCAAACGAGAGGTCGCTCCGCAAGCGATCTGGGTGAGCAAAGAAACAAGACGATGATTGAAGCCTAATGAGCGCATGGTTTCAAAGAGGAATGAGTGCCGGACCCGATCGAAAGCGTGATCTAAGTCAAAGCTGATGAGTTTTCCTGCTCTACGATGGTGACGGAGACTGGCTATTCGGTCTTTCAGGGCGAGAGTTGCCTGAAAGATATTCCGCTCTGAGTTCGAGCATTTCTGTCCGTCGCTCAGTATGTGGTGGAATCGCATTACATCCTCCAGTCGGGTTTTGAGAATGCGAGAGAACAGTTTATAGTCCGTATTTAGAAGCGATATGGGTCGGTACGCACGGGCTGTATTATCGTTACCCTTCTTTTTGACCAAAACAATAATACCATCAACAAACGTTGCTGGGAGATTACCATTGAGCGCTTCATTCATCACTAGGTTGAGTTCTCGGTGAATAACGTAGAACATGCGGTGGTAAAACTCCTTTGGAAGACCATCGCAGCCGGGCGATTTACGCGATGCACTGCTTCGTATTGCGGCGAAAATTTCTGATGTGCTTATCTCATTAGAACATGATAAGTTTACCGCGTCGTTAGGAGGTATGATTCTATCACAAACAAACAGGTTCTCAGCGTCTTCAGATTCTTCCTCGGAGTAGAGGCGGGAAAAATATCCCACCATGTGCTCCTCATTCAGGTGGGGATCGTCGATGGTTTCGTGTTGCTCCGTTTGGAGTCGGGTGATGACGGTTCGCTTTCTTCTCTGTTCTCCCAGTTGAAATACAGAGATGGGTTCCCCCGCCAAGTACGTCTCGTTGATTCGCATAAACATGTGAGAAAAATTTCGTTGCAGCGCCAGCATCTCACCTTTTATCTGATTAATTTTTGTTAGCATCGCTGGGTTCTGGTAGTAGCCATCATATGCTATTCGTAACTCAACGTATAGGCGCTGATGTTCGTTATTGAAGGCATCAAATGCCTCTCGCGATTTCATTTTGAAGAAGGTTTTGGTTTTGGGCTTAGCATACGTTAGCCACCACTCCATCCAGGAAGCGTAGTTTCGGCGTTGGCGGGTCCAATACTGCCACCGATATTCAAAATCCGCCACATTTTCGTCGGTCAGCAGGTGTGGGCGAAGGGACCAAAAACCATGGCCGTGTTCTCGTCCAAGACGGGGAAGGCAGAGTCTCAAAGTCAGTGCTTTGTGATCCGAGAATGAGCAGACGTGAATGTGTGCCGTTCGTAGGTGATTGCGCAACCCTGTGCTCACGTAAATGCGATCAAGACGGGACCGTGCATTTCTGTTGACAAATGTAAAGCCTTCATCTCGTGGGCACAGTTTTTCCCACACGTCTAGAAGCTGTAGTTGTTGGACGGCCGTCCTGAGGGATGGACTTGTGTTCGGGCTAGAGGAATCACAAGGGCGAAGTACGCAGTTGAAGTCACCCATAAGAATTATCTGCTCAGTTCGATTTCGTAGATAGTAGGCGAGCGTGCCGTTAAAAAATTCCTCTCGAGCTGCACGCTGCGCAATACCCGAGGGGGCATATACGTTTACGAGAGTGACATCCTGTATTCGTATAGCTATCAGCCGACCATCCAAACTTTTCTCGACGTGAGAGAACTGGATGTGAGATTTTAGCGCGATTGCTGTCCCCCTTCTCGCGTGGTCTACATTGGTGACAAGGACAAACCCCGGTATTGAGAGCAGCTCGTTCTCAACCTCTTGCAAGCAAACAATATCCAGATCTCGGCTACGGACAAAGGTTCGTAGAGCGTTTATTTTCGTCGGGCTAGTAATAGTGTTGATGTTGACGGAGGCGACGTTGTACGATGTGAGAGACATTATTCGTTGTTTTGCTCTGCATCTACGTCGTCTTCGTCTTCGTCATCGCGTCGGGGTTTCTTGACCGCGCGTCTTCGGCTTCACCGGCGGTTTGTGGACGTTGAAGAATCGTCCGTCTCGTTTTCATTTGAGCTGCGAGGATGATCGGGTTTTTTGAACAGTTCGATCGGATATAAAGTAATGTTGGTTGAAGCGGCAAGTGTCTGTGACGACGCTTGGAGGTTCGACGTAGATTTTTCTATCGTACACGGGTTTTGTAATACCATCGCTAGTGGTTGACTGGCGGTTTGTGAGTTCGAACTGGGTGATTTGTTCTGACTCGAAGGCGGTGGTAGTTCAGGAAAAATGTCCGATGTCATCGGTGGTGGCGCAGCCTGTTTTGGTCCGACTGGTTTTGTCTTCGACGGCTTTGTCATCGATGGTTTCACAATCAATGGTATTGCAATCGATGCTCTTTGTTGCTGCTGATGCTGTTGTTGTGGTGATGTTTGCTTTGCCACATTAGCGTAGCTCTTCTGAACCAGAAGTTTTTTGTTTTGTACACACGATATACCCGTGTGTGTCTGCTCGTGGCAGTGACGGCATGAGTGTAGTTGCCCCTTATAGGCAAAGTAAGCTTGCGCTCCGTCGATAGTGGCCCACGACGCTATGTTACGTTCCACTATCATGCGGGCAGACCAGATACCGAGTGGTACACCGCCGTACTCGTGCTCTTCGCCAAACATTAGTTCCCGTATTGAGAGAACATCACCATAATGACTAAGGAAATCAACGATTCTTTCTTCCATCACGTCTTCGGGAAGATCATACACTCGAACTTCAACACTGCCATCTTCCATGGTAATACGGAGCTTGTGTTTTTTACCACCATTGTCCACTTCGTGTTTTCCGTCGTGTTCATCGATCACTTTTTGGGCAAGAGATAAGTCAGTGACCTTAACAAAAGCACAGGACGCACATCTGTGACACTGTAGTCTCTTCACATCTTCCCTCTTAAGGCCAAGCGCTGTACGAGAAAACTCGTAAACTTTCTCATACGATGGCTTGAGAAGAAGATTTGAATAGTCAATTCTGAAAGTATTTTCTTGCCTCATCGCGGATACACTGCGCGCGACGCGGCTTGACACGGTAATTTAAATAGCAAGAGAAAAAGAACAATGCTTGGCTCACTGATAGTCGTACTCGAACGAAAAACGTCTTTACGTCTCAGAGGCTGAGCGATAACTAACAATAACTTTTAGTCCTTATAAGAAACAAATAACAAATTCAATTCAGTTTGGCAAAGTAGGTATGACGTATAAAAAGATCCACAGTGGGGGTAATCTCCTATATAATATATATCCTCCTCTTGTTTAATGGGGGGGGGTCTTGGGTGTGGGGTTTTTTTTTTTTGGGGGGGGGGGGGGGGGGGACCTATTTTCTGCCGGGGCGGGGTGGGGGGAAATATTTTTTTTTATATTAGAGTTTTTTTTTTTTGTGGGGGGGGGGACAAATCCTTGCATTTTTTTAGACGTGTGATTTGAGTCGTTGTCTTTGTCCGCTCACGGACACTTGAATATGTGATTGGCGATCCTTGGCTCGAAGGATCCCAACCGATTGGCCAACTTCTCCCTGGTGAGAAGTTCCACAGGAACAGGAACGAAGCGACAGCAACAGCGACGAGAAAACTCAATTCTTGGAGCCTTGAAAAAGGCTGTTTGTTCCGGCTTTGGAGAAAGAATTGAGCGCGGTTGGATAACCTTCCAAATATGACTTTAGTTTGTATGTTAGCGGTATAACAAACCAAAAAATACTGATAATACGAACGATATGCAACTCTTTTATATAGTTCTCTTCTCACTTCCTTATGCACGCTGATTGGTTCACGCTATGGAGGGGCAACCACGGCAGATAGGACGTCATTCGTGATGATCTCGCTCAATGCTGCTGAAATTGTCGTGCTCAAGCGCCAGTGGCGTAGCCAGGAAGGGTCAAAGCTTGCTCTTTGGTAGGGTTTAGGGTTTTAGTGGCACAACACATATAATATTTCGGGAGACCGATTACCCGTGGTCGACTAGGGGTTAATAAGTGTCGTATAGGATGTGGTTAATAACAACAAACAACAAATTAGACATTATGTTCACATTGTGCGCGTACAGTCTTGCTGGAAAATGTAATTATTTTCCAGAGCCATTTTCAACAAAGATTCCTCCATATCGTTCAGAATATCTATACACTTATCTGTCGTTATTCTCCTTCTTCTTTCTTAGCGTTTCAAGCTTTCTCTCATTGTTCTCACAATTAGCTTATTGCTTGATCTCAATTTAGTTTTCTAAATGCACTTCCACAGTTATTAATTGGGAGCTTTTGATGACAGGTACTGTTTTGGCATTGGTATGGCTGTGTGGCAAGTACAATCATACCCTATGCCCAGGGACTTGCCTTAACGAACAATTCTTAGACCAGATCGGGATTCGAACCTAGCCACCTCCAGCATGGTGTTTCTGTCGTCATAATATCATTGATTAATGCCAGATTACTCACCCCAAACCATGAGAAACAGCACTAGAACATGATGTTTCCACCGCTGAGCTTCATGGTCGCTTGGAGATGTTTATCCTTCAGCCCTTAATTGTTATTCCGCCACTCGCAGTCGTTGTTTTCTGTTGAAAAGCTCAAACTTTGATTCGTCTGACCAAACAACCCTTTTTCTTAACTCCAGTGGCTTATTTAAAAGGTTTCTTGCAAACCGCAAGCACTTCTTCTTATTCACCTTACTTATGAATGGCCGTTTTCGAGTAAAATGGCTTTTTAAAGCGTGCTCAGCGTCGTCGAATTGTACGACTGGATATCGAAAAGCTTAGCATTTCTCTGAGTGCACGGATGGTAGCAAACGGATCCTTTTCAATTTCTGGGATGATTCTAGTGTCTTCTCGGTGATCGGATTAACGATTACGTCCTCGTCCAGTTCGATCTGCGACACTTCTAAGTTTTCGGTGTTTCAAAACATGAATGTGTATATTGAAACGCCACCTAATCCAGTACGTGTAATAAAGTTGTTATTGATACGAATTCGTCAAGATATCGAGGCCTAATTAGTATACACAGAAAAAATCTTGCAGTTAAAACTACCATTTTACCTGACTATGCCTATTTTCAAAACTACCACGAAATGTCAGCCAAATTTACTACAACTTTTGAATATGGGTGAGACCATGCCACCGAATGCCGCAACGCAACAATTGGAATTCCGCTGTCAAGTGTTCTATTTTTATTTTTACTCCCTCTCATCAAGTTTGCTTTTCTTTTTGAAATAAACGAAGCCATGCAAGTGTGTGCGACCGACATTTGCTACATTGCTGTACCGCTGAGTGCCTCGACAATCGAAGCAACTGTAAGGCTTTTACTCCATTCATTTCAACTTGATGAGTGGTTGAGTGGTTTCTATTTCGAGCCATGACGCTGGCGGCAACGGTTCGAGCCTCGGTGGCGGTTTTCTCGTTTTTTGTGAGTCATTGAACTTCTTGACTTCAATCTCATACTCAACAACTAATACACTGCATTAACAACCTCAAGCACACATTGAAATTTTCAAAGCGAATTAATGTGTTGCTTTTTTGCCCACGACCAATGTTGCATTTTTTCTCCAAGTTGCGATCCATTACGAGAAATGAAACAAAATCATGCGAAATTGTATTAAATTCTTGCCTTTTCATTTTGAGTGCATTCAACCACTTTAACAAGTTGAGAGAAGTGGAATAGAAACCCTACACTGAAAAAAAATATTGTAGTAAAAACCCAACTATGCCTATTTTCAAAAGTAGCATGAAATTTTAGTCAAATTTACTACGATTATGGTATACAATCTTCAACATTTGTGGTATATTTGACAGACCTTATATTGATATCAACTGCACCATGGTTGATATAATCGCAGGCATATAATCAAAGGCATTTATAGTCAGGTGAAAATTGTTGGTGTTTGCGCTTAATTTATTCCTCGAAATGGTAGTTTCTACTGCGGTTGTTTTTTGCGTGTACAGTTGATTCCTTGGAGAGGCAGTTAGCGGTACAGCATTGAAGCAAATAGATATATTTTCCACCAAGTTTAGTGTAACCTGTCGCTCACACACACTTGCATGGCTTTGTTTATTTCATAATACGAACACTTGACGGTGGAATTACAACAGTGGCCAACACGGAGATTTGAGATTACACATTTTATGTATAAAAATCACTCACCTTCGGCAGCTATATGAAGCCTGTCAAAAAGATGGGTGATTTAATAAAATACAATGTGAGATAAAAGGTCCCACCTTGTAACAACTTCATGCAGTTCCAGAGGTGGATGTTTTATACTTATGGGTGAAAATTTACAGGGGATAGACAAAATGATCGGGAGAGCTAGTGCTCTAACTTCATGAAATATTATCCGATTTAATTTCGCCAAGAAGCATTCGACTGGAAAATTAATGTTATTTTATATCTCGGTAGCATAATTGGCCATGGCTCCGGACACCAGAGTTGTACCGGGTTTCCGGAGGGGCTATCTCATATGTTGAATTTGTGATGAGATTTTGTACAAGATGCCGTTGTCAATTTTTTTTAGTAAACTCACGTAACGACAAAATATTTATCAAGCAAATGAAATGTCGATTACAAGAATCAATTTTAAATTGACTGAGAATGCCCATTTCCGTGAAACAAGTTCTGATGAAGGGTCCTGGATGCAGTTAACTCTTTATTTTACTCAAAACATGCCATGTGACAGCTTCTTGGTTTTTCATCACAAACCTTATTATAAACTTAAAGTGGATCCTTCACCATATTGGCCACTCCCGGAACCACCGGAACGTCCCCGGGGGAACGTGGAGTAGAGGTCATTTACGATTTTATTCCAAAACATGTCGTGCGGCAGCTCTAGATTCATGATTTTTCATAATTATGATTTAAAAGACATTTGCTTGTCTTCACGCTCATTCGGATTTACCCAAAATTGAGTAAAGGAAACCATAAACCATCATAAAAATTGGAACTATTCAAAATTGGGTAACCGGGTCAAAACCCAAAATTGGGTAAACCAACGATTTATTTGGTTTTGGGTTAGTTCTACCCATTATTATAAAATGTAGTTCTTATAGAAATTGAGTAAAATATTGAAATAAAAAAATACCCCAGGCTGCTTTATTTGGGCTTTTTCTTTTTTATTCTTTAGAAAAAAGATTTGTCAACTGGGCTTCAAATGGTGAGTTGACAACTTCGAAGGAGGGTGCGACCGACCTCTCGTCCTCACAAGTTCCTACCTCACGCCTCCACGAGTCATATGATCACAAAAGACTGCCAGCTGAAACATGGAGACGCTGGTTGGCGTAGCCTGGGCAATGTTGTCAATCTGACAATAGCGAAGTGAGGGGGTGCGACCGAAGATATTATACCTTTAAATCATATTCTATATTTTCTATTCTAATTTTACTAATAATTTCAGCACGCTTTGGAATCATCTTTGCATTCCAAAACTATGTAAGAGCCGGGAGCAACATGTCAGGCATCAAAGGCAGAATTTGTATCTCAGCATTTCAGCATACCATTTTATTTAAAATTGCACTTCTGAACTTCAACTATTATATTCATAAAAGGCTGGCATGTGCTTATACGTAATGTAGGATTATATTTTAATGTTGTGTTTGTGGTATTATGGTAAGATAAGCCATTTCTTTCAGAAATTATCCCACCGGACTCTTCGTTCACTCTATCTTTGAAATGTTGCTAGAACAGTATAAAGAAAAATATTACAAATATTACTATGTTTTATAAAATAATATCTTTTATTGAAATTTTATCTTTTATATTTCGAATGATCTATTCTGTTTTCAGCTTTCCCAGGACTAGTAGGATATTGATACATATCTAACTTTTATTTATTTTTCAGTAACAATCCAATCAAGTTTGAAATTTGAATAAATTAGCATTTTTGTCTATAATGGTATCTTAATTTGTTGTGTACAAAATATATTATATATTAAATAACATATAACGGGGAAAGGGAGTGACCATCAGGGCACCCAAGTAAAACGATTTGGATAGGGAGCATGGGACTGCCTCCTCCCTATTGTTAACATTTCGTGGAACGAGGGCGGGCTCTTCGACCCCATCTATTGGGTTTATTCTGTCAATCGAGGGCTCGATTCTAGTGCTGTGAGTGTGAACTTGCTTTTGGAAGGAGATTCTCTTCCCTATATTCGCGGGTTTCGCGTAAGTGTCTCTGCTTACGGGCCCGTCCAAACGTTTTTGGCCCTTCATACAGGAGCTTGATGATCACAAACAATAATAGAATCCTGATCAAATCGTTTTTCAGATGAATAACTGGAATAACTGCTATGGAAAGTTTCCTTGCTGCAATAGATGGTAGTATTACATCATCATCATCATCATCATCATCATTTAGAAAAAAGATTTGTCAACTTTGTAGTTTCAATATTTTATTTGTGGAATGGTTATACATGCTCAATAAAGTTTACCTGTATGAAAATTGATTAAAATCGAATTAATAGCCCAATTCCTGCACGGCACCCGCCAGCGAAATCAACGAAGGGTAGCTCTCCTCCAGCAGAACCCGGTGTCCAGTACCCAGTGCTGGTGCGCATTGGTCACGCATTCCGGGAATTCCTTGGCTGGCATTCCGATCAGCTCGAACAGACTCGGCTTGAAGTGATTGGTTAGTAAATAGAATACAAATTAAAATACCTTTCAATTTGACGTACGTTTCCGTATCCACTGCCACTGCAATCTGCTGCATTTGCTAAATGATCGTTTATAACTTTGAATTTATTAAATTTTACACCTAAGTTTGAAAAAATGGCGACTGAAGCTAACAGCTTAATTAAGGATTGAACCAGATTTATGAAGAACCGAGTAAGATTTACTCACTTTCATAAATCGCCTTACCCATGGTTTGGCGTTTCAGCCTGTTTTATGAAAATTGGTACAAATTACTTAATTTTCGGTAAATGCGAACGAGCGTGTTACTTATTCCAAGCAGGCTAATACTTATGACAGACATACAACGCTGACCGTTGTACGAGCTGTCAAATACTTTAATCCAGTACCAAAAAACACGTACTAGACTAAAGGAGTACAACGCTGTACGTTGTATGTCTGTCCCAGGCATAAGGCGTTGTGGTTCTGCTGTACACAGCAGTTGTTTATTCTATTCGGTCCATGGTACTCTGCGAATGGTTCGCAGGTCACTTTCTACTTGATCTACCTTTCTATCTTGCTCGTTGCGGGCCATTTCTTTTGAGCCTGATGTGTAAAAACTGGTGACCCATTATGAAGCAATACCGGCGCCGGTCGTGCCCGAATGCTGGTCAAGTAGGGAATGGCAAGGAACGTGTTGACGTGATACTCGCTTTGAAGGAAGCCGAGAAATCCTCTGCACGTCCACGAGAAATCATTGGATAGTTCGGAAAAGGTCAGCAGCAGGGTTCGTTTTGGTTAACGATACGCTGAAAGTATGTAACTACCACTATCCACCAAAAGCATGGGACCGCTCCTTCAAGCAACAGAACATCGAACGCCAGCTGCACCGCACCCCGAATAGTCCGGCATCACTTATTCACCGTAAACTCGTAAATAATGGTGATCGCTTTTTCTGCTTGTGTACACCCAAAATAAAAAAGCAAGATTGTAATGCAATTTCGATTTTGTTTCATTTCTCGCTGTGGATCGTAACTTGGAGAAAAAATGCAACATTGGTTGTGGGCAAAAATGCAACACAGCAATTTGCTTTGAAAAATAAAATGTGTGCGTGAGGTTGTGCAGTGGTATTAGTTTATGCGTGCGAATGGAATTCGAAGATCAGATGACTCACAAAAATAAATACTTCAACATGTAGACCCGAGATTCAATCCGTGGCCGCCGGCGTGATGGCTTTTGATGTTAACTATTTGACCACATTATCAAGTTGAGATTTATGGAATAGAAACCCTACAGTTGATTCGCTTGGCAAACACTTGATGGCAGAATTCCAACAGAGAGCAACAGCGTTGCCGCAATCCGGGGGTATCAACTCACCCATTTTTTCACTTTTCAGCAAGTGGCCGTCGTACAGAACGCACGCGTCTTCGATTCGCTGCTCCGTACGTACCGCGCGCGTATAATTATTTTTAATTTACTTACATTATCGTCGCGTAAGCGTTTTCAACAGTAACCTAGTGAATACTTTTTTCCCGGGTTGTGTTTTGGAAATTTTTTTTTTTTTTTTGTTCACAGCAAAAAAATATGAAAATTACTCGAGATGTAAATCAGGCCAATTTGAAATATACACAACTGTAATCACATAAATTAGTTGAATTTTCAATTGAATATTGTGCACATGACCCGAGCATTAAAAAACCTTTGGAAACGCATTGTTTTTCAATGAAATAAGTGCTATAATTTATTTTTACATAGTGCTGTAAAAATTGAGTGAAGCGCTCACTATTTTCAATAAATAAAAATTGAAGTTCACATGAACGTGTAAATTTCTAGGTCCGTGCATCAAAACCAATGAAACAATGGCGCCCGATTCTTCTGCTGCCTTATCCTCTCGATTAGCTGTCATTCGTTTCCCAATATCATACGAAGTGGTCCGGAATCTCAGCGCAGTTGGATGTTTGTAATTGTTTCAAAATCAAACATCAAATCCCGTTGGTATATTTGGTATATCAACACAGATATAATAATTAAACCACAGTGTGAAATTGCTGTTTGATTCCAAGAATCGGAAGATTAATTGATTAGCGAGAACGAGAGAATCTCAATATGTTTTTTAATGATATACATGTTTACTTTTTTTTTTTAACATAAATCTCTCTGAAAAGCGATCCCCAATATGCTCGTGAATCAGAGTATTCATGAAATTAGCCATTACTTGTCAACTAAATAAATTTTGTTTTTAAACAAGCAAGCAAAAATTCAATTACGTATAAAGTTACATCTGATGTTTTCAATACGTGTAAAAATAAAGTCGCATGTAATTTTCAATTCGTGTAGCTCAATTTGAACCTTAATTTTGAATCTTTTTCCATGCTCCAATTATGTGCATGAAAATCAATTTAAAATTACATTATTTTATTAACTGTGTGGGAGTACAACGCCAACGGGAGGATTTCATCAGCGCCTTCATGGTGCCTATGTGTGCTGACTGCCAGGAAATTTTGGGGGGGGGAGGGGGTGGGAAAAAAAACTATAATAAAAAAAAAAAAATTATGGAGGAAATCCGTTTAAAAAAGTGGCCCACCCTTTAGTTGTGGGGGGGTGTGAAAAATTTTTTTGTGGTTTTTTTTTTTTTTTGAGAGTGAGGGAAAAAAAAAAGTGAAAAAAAAAAAAAAAAAAAAAAAAAAAAAAAAAAAAAGAAATATAGAAAGAAGAGAGAGGAGAAGAAAAAAAAGAAGAAAAAAAAAAAAAAAAAAAAAGGTGGGGCGAGAAAGGAGGGGGGGGAGGGGGGGGGGGGGGGGGGAGGAGAAAAACAAAAAAAAAAAAAAAAAAAAAAAATCAACACCACAACTCAACTGTGAGCCCTTGAAGAAATTTTACATGAAATAAAAATTGTTTCTGGTGCTGTTTCCAGCCTACAATCTTGTACGAAAGCTAATGTCTCCCCACCAGAGAAGACACTGGAAGAGGAATTAGCTGAAAATTCCCCAGCCAACAGTGGAATTCAGCCGAAAACTGATCATTCGTCTCCGGGATGGCGATTTTTGGACAACAAATGGCGCTGGATGAAGGACTGGTCAAAATATGACGAAAAACAAAAGACGCGAAAGCTCCAGGAAAAAGCTGCTGCTAAGCGCAGCAGAAAACGCAGGAAACATCAACAAATCAAACCAACAAACATCAACAGCAATACAAATCTAACAGCACCCAAATCCAAAAGCACTCAACAGAATGAACACACCCGTTCCAACGAATCGGACAAAAAATTACTGGCCACAGCAAAAGTACAATTTGCCGGCCCACCATCATCAACCGACCACCCAATACCAGGCCTCTCCGTGCCAAAACTCATCGAATTCAGAAAGGGTGAAACCATAAACCTTTACCGTACAAACAACAAGGTACACCATAACAACAATGAATCACCAGCGGAAAATACCACGGCATCAACACATTTGGAATCGCACTCGACACCTCACTGGACACCCGACCCCATGCGTCCACCCATCGTAAACTTAACGCAGCGATCAGCTGATGGGGACAGGCGTTACTTAAAAGCTCGTTTGCGGGACTACATAATCATGGAGACGGTGCGGACTTACCTTGCTTATCTCCATCACCAGCCAACAAATGTATGTACTCGCGGAATGACTAAAATAAGTGCCTCAGTAATGCTAGCAGCGGAAGGTTTACCTACGGACACCAACCTTCTGCGTGAAATTTTCCTGGACGTATACAAAGAGATGGGAGTATCACGCAATGACGCCTTGGTAAACCTGCAGTCACACCGCACATCTTTATCCAGCGATCGAACACACCGCCTGCAGCAACTACGAGAGAGTAGCACCAAATTTTACTCTACCTCCCCAGGGTCACATTTTCGGAAATAACGACGCCTTCCATAGAAGAAGAAGAAACGACGCCCTCCATAGAAGACGAAGAAACATCTTCAATATCGGTAAATATTTCATCAACCGACGCGCTTCCCACAATTTCTTCACCAAATCAGAATGCTACTGAAATTTTGATTTATTGTCAAAATTTCAATCCCATGAAAAGCCCAGCAAAAATGAAGGAAATTCATAAAAATCTTCTTGGTACATCCTTTTCGATTATTCTGGCAACTGAAACTAGCTGGGATGAAAGTGTAAAAAGTGAAGAAATTTTCGGAAGTGCGTATAACGTATTCAGAAATGATAGGAATTTTCTTGAGTCTGGAAAGAAGTCAGGCGGTGGAGTCCTCGTAGCCGTCTCTGCAAAATTCAACTCAGAAATAATTCTCTCATCAAAATTTAATTAATTTGAGCATGTTTGGGTGAAATCTCACATAGCAGGTGAAACACACGTATTTGCCTCTGTTTATTTTCCACCATATAATGCTAATAAAAATACATATGAAAAGTTTTTCGAATGTGCAGAAATTTTTTTATCTGAACTTCCTCCTGAAGTAAAAGTTCACATCTATGGGGACTTTAATCAACGCGACGCTGACTTCACTCTAGACTCCGAAAATGAAAATATCTTACTCCCAGTCGTTGGGGAGAATATTACTTTGCAATTCATATTCGACGAAATCGCAAAACTTGGACTTAATCAAGTAAACCACATCAGAAATGAAGAAAATTGCTTTTTGGACTTCTTGCTCACGAATATTCAAGAAGATTTCTGTGTGACTGAATCGCTGAACCCATTATGGAAAAATGAAATGCGTCACACGGCAATCGAATATTCTTTATTTATACATGAATATCAAAGACCCAACGACTGTGAATATGAAGAAGTCTTTGAATACAGACTAGCTAATTATGCGAATATCAGAAGCAAACTAAACAATGTAAACTGGCAGGAAATTTTCAAGAATGAAGGAAATGTCGAAACTGCTGTAGACATTTTTTATAAAATTTTATCGGAAACAATTTTGCAAGAAATACCTTTGAAGAAAAAACGACGTCACCGAAATACGAGTGATCCAGTCTGGTTTAACAGACAAATCAAAAATTTAAAAAATCGAAAGCAGAAAGCTCACAAAATTTTCAAAAAATTCAACAGCAGTGAAAATTTAGCAAACTATCTGGACATATGCGACCAATTGAATCTAGCCATGGGTATTGCACTTGAAGAATACAATACAAAAACTGAACTTGAAATAAAGTCATGCCCGAAGAGCTTCTTCAATTACGTAAAAATCAAATTAAAATCTGACAATTTTCAATCCACAATGTACCTTGATGAACGTCAATAACTCGGAAAAAAATTGCAATCTTTTTGCAACATTTTTTCAAGAAATATATACGACATTTTCTGAAGAGGATCGCGATCGCGAATATTTTGCATTTCACCCTGAATTTACTGGGAGCATTGGCGTCATCCAACTGTATGTGCAAGATATTTTCCAAGCATTAAAAAATTTGGACGCCGCAAAAGGTCCTGGACCTGACGGAATTCCTCCAGTGTTCATGAAGAGTTTAGCAATGAAACTCACATCTCCATTGTTTTGGCTCTTTAATATGTCACTGGAATCAGGAATTTTCCCAACAATTTGGAAAAGCTCATTTCTGGTCCCTATTTTCAAATCTGGACGAAAATCTGACATACGTACGTGGAATAGCCATTATCTCTTGCATTCCTAAACTTTTCGAGGCAATTGTCAATGAAAAATTATTTCTCCAAATCAAAAATCAAATAACTGGCAAGCGACACGGCTTTTTTAAGGGCCGTTCAACCTCGACAAATTTAATTGAATTTATAGACTATTCATTGAATGCAATGGATAATGGAAACCACGTAGAAGCTCTCTATACAGACTTTAGCAAGGCTTTTGATCGTATTGACATACCAATGCTACTTTTCAAACTACAAAAACATGGGATGGAACCTGGACTATTGAAATGGCTTGAATCATACTTAACCAGCCGCCAACAAATAATCAAATTAAATGGAAAGAAATCAAATCCTATTCAAGTCACTTCTGGTGTCCCACAAGGCTCTCATTTAGGACCCCTTCTTTTTATTTTGTACGTAAATGACATTTCCTTCATTCTTAAAAATATTCAAGTACTAATCTATGCCGATGACATGAAACTTTATTTGGAAATACGAAATAAGGAAGACATCAATTTATTCCAGAATGAAATAAACATATTCTACACATGGTGTAAAAAAGCCTATTAGAGCTGAATGTTAAAAAATGCAACTCAATATCATTTAGCAAAAAAATAACAACACCATACATATCAATTTCACTAGGTAATCAGAAAGTAGAAAAATGTGAAAGAGTTAGGGACTTAGGAATAATCTTAGACTCCAAACTTAATTTCATAGACCACTACAACACAATTATTCACAGGGCAAATAACATGCTGGGCTTTATTAAGCGCTTTTGTCATAATTTTCAGGACCCATACACTATTAAAACACTATATATAGCTTATGTTAGGTCTATTCTGGAATATTGCAGCATTGTATGGTCTCCTCATTTAACCACACACGAAAACAGAATAGAATCAGTACAAAAGCAATTTCTATTATATGCTCTTCGTAGGTTGGGTTGGACATCATTTCGTCTTCCATCATATGAAGCGCGTTGCCTGCTTATAAACATCCAAACATTGAAAGAGCGTCGTGAGTCTGCAAGCGTTTCATTTGTAAACGATATCGTTTCGCAGCGTATTGACTCACCAGAACTTTTATCAAAATTAAACATATATGCACCTATTCGGCAACTTCGAAATCGTAACCCATTCGCCATCAGCCATCATCGCACAAACTTTGCAACAAATGGACCAATAAATCGCATGACGGCTTCTTACAATAAACACTGCGAAATCATTGACTTTACAATGTCTCGGCATAAACTAAAACAGTATTTTAGCTCCATAAGAAACCAGAACATACAAGAATGAATAATATTATATTATATTTACTATATATTATATGGTCTACTTATGATTGCCGACAATAAATAAATAAATAAATAAATAAATAAAGTTCAGCCGGTTGCATACATTTGCATGGCTTTGTTTGGACCATAACACGCTCTGTGGATCAAGATGGGCAAAATTGCCTTCTCTGAACCATGTGGATTCTCAATTGCATTTTTTGCCACCTTTTCAACTTTTGGGTGTAGGTAATAGTTAGGCATGAGCAGCGGCAGGCCTTCTTTTCTACGGATATCCAAATACAGATAAGACTTTCCGATTGGTGGCCCATCTTAGCATTAGTAACTGATATTGATTCTATTGATTCCTACGCTCATTAATTTGATACCAACCGGGGGAGACTGGGTTCTATACCCAATGCTTTCCTTATCTCCAATCCGTTAAACTACTCGCAATATTATGTGATATAGTGGGCGGAATATTACAATTTGAGATAATTCTAAGCAGTCGGTTTACCAAAATTTGGCGGTGGGTGACTGACCACCAGGTATTTCATAGTAAGATGCTAGGAAACGGACCGGAAGTGTAAATGAACAAACTCCCCCAGCAAATATAAACTATACACTCTGAAGAAAAACTTCGCAAAATTTGGTTAATTTAGGTCAAGTATGAAACAAGTTACGCAAGTTTGAAAGTGTTGCAATAATGTCTTGTAGTTGGTCAGGTTTGTAGTTCGGCGAACTTTGTTCGATCTTACCGTCCTGACGAATTTCAGGCCAACTCATCCAGTGTTTGGCAGCACCCTCTCAGAATCCAATGAAACTTAGTGGGTGTGTAGACTATGTCTTTTCAAGTAAGTTTGCATACTTTGTTTTTTTTTTTTAAATTATCTAGACTGCCATTTGAAAAGGGTAGTTTTTTGATATTTTTTCTTTAAATCAACATCTTTCAAAAATGACAATACTTTTTTGTAGAAAGTGATGCATGAGTGACTTCTAGAAAATCGTCTTAACTTTTATTAAAAAAAAATAAAAATCGATTCGTACACGCTAAAAAAAAAAAAAATTTAAAATTTAAAGTCAGATTGCAAAATATGGCTATCTTAGAATTGGACGAATTTTTTTCTTAATAAAGGCAATATAATTGTCTAAAAGTTCGCCAAACGGTGCAAGATGGGCACTTTTAGGGAAAAAAAAAATTTTCAAACAACAAATTCTTGTCCTTTCTTACCTTCAAAGTGCCCATCTTGCACTGTATGGCAATCTTTAAGACAATTATATTGCCTTCACTAAAAAAAAATTAATTCTAAGGTGGCCATTTTTTGTAAATTGACTTTAAATTTTAATTTTTTTTTTTTTTTAAAGCGTGTAAGAATCGATTTAAAATGTTTTACAATTTTTTTCATAAAAGTTGAAAAGATTTTCTAGAAGTCACACATACATCACTTTTTTGTAAGGCTTTTTCTTTTTGAGTTATGTTGATTTAAAAAAAAAATCTATCAAAAAACTTAAGCCCTTTTCAAATGGCAATCAGGATAAATTAAAAAAAAAAACAAAGTATGCAAAGTTGCTTGAAAAGACATAGTCTACACACCCACAAAGTTTCATTGGATTCTGCGAGGGTGCTGCCAATCACGAAGACGAGTTGGCGTGAAATTCGCCTCCTTTGGATTACAAAGTAGGCACGTTATATTTGCGACACTTCTGCAGCACTAGCCAAATAGCAAAAAATCGCGTCCGTGGTAGCCCATGCACCCATGGCTCTTGCTTGATACTCCCCCACGAACTCCTATGTATGTTTGTATGAATGTAAGGTAGCCATAATCCCTTCTATGGCCTTGCCATGTATGCACCTCCACTTAATAGCAAGATCAAATTGAGTTACCGGTTTGTATTCACAGTAACACTGTATGAAGGCCCAAAAACGGTTCGGTGGACCCGCAGAGAACCCGCAAAACACGCGGAAGTATAAGAATCTCCTTCCAACGATACGGTCCAACAAATCGAATAACACAAATTTCAATACTCACTAAGCTTTGCTATAGGATGGCTTGTTAAGGAGGGCGCATCACTCTCACTGAAACTGCTGGAGTAGAATTTACAGCATCACAATCGAATCTGTAGGATAAAGAAAATGATACTGTTTATTCCCTCCTAGTCGCCGGTTGTCATACCACCCCATTGTCCAATTCCAGCTTAAGTGATACCCTGGTGCTCTCTCCCTTCCCAATATATAAATTACGAATTAATGCTGTGAATTTCACTTTTTAAAAAATAACTACTGACTACTCACGATGGATGTCTAAACTAGAATTTTTTTTATTCATTTATTCGGTACTTCGAAGAGCCCTTGCTTGATCCCTAAAAACTGCTGGTCTAGACTTGAGAACGTCGATGGATATTGGATATCGTCTGGTTGCGCCATGTGTCTGTCGTTGTCTCCATGCGTCCTGCTGACTGCGTATTCCCGGTGCCATCGCGTGGTGATTCTCCGATGTCTTCTATGGTTGGTGGTGTGGTTTCGTGTTTAACTGGTCCCTCCGTAAGTATTGCTCGTCCCAAGCAATTTCGTGTTTTTCAAACCTTCCAATATTTGATGAGCCGCCGTCGGTGGTGTAGTGGTAAGCGTGACTGCTACTTGGCACCCCAGTGGGTCTGGGTTCAATCCCAGTCGACGTCGGTGGTTTTTCTGAGGCGAAAAAATCTGGTCACGTCTTCCTTCGGAAGGGAAGTAAAGCCGTTGGTCCCGGTTCATATTCATGAGTCGTTAGGTAGGGTCCAGGTGGTGGAGTCGTCTTCCTGGCGTCGGTGATTGTCACCATGTGAGGAAATAGGCCGACGTAAAAATAAAGATTAAAAAAAAAAATATTTGATGATGCCGATAGCCACTAAAACAAACATGAGAGTGATGACGGTGCTGAAGGCTATAAATCCAACTTGGCATTTGAAGTCTATTTCATTTAATTGTTTTCGGTTTTCCGTATGCAGATCATGCAGTTCCGAAAGGTTAACATGCTTTTCAAAATGCAACGTTTTAATTTTTGATTTTTTCTTTAAGGTCGGTATCGAGTTCGAAAGAAATTTCTTTTCCTATCTCAACCCCATGTTAAATTCAGTTTACTGAAACGAAAACGTAAAGAATCGAAAAGAAGCAGTATCCACCTGAAAAGAACAATAAATAAAATTGAAATTTGTAAGGTTTCCACGCAAACTTTCCACTTTTAGTTTTGGAAAAATACTCCGCTCGATTATTCCGTAAGTGAAGGTGACATTTCTTTCCATGCAGATCTATAGTCAAAATTCCGCTAAGTAATATTGAACAAAATTCCGTAATGTCTCTACTTTTTAAGTCGATACTGGCCTTTGTGTACAGCGAAAAATTATGAAACGTAATTAAGTGAATACCTTTCAATGTTCTAGTTTTGATGCCGCAGGTTGATACTAAGTGACCCCTGGCTACGCCCCAAGACACTGGTCTAGCCACGGTGTCCACTTGGGGTGGGCTCAACAACAGCCTCTTTTGCGATAGTCTGTTAACAGGGTCGTTTATGTATTTTCGTGTTCCTGGAAGAGACTGGTTAATTTTAGTGGACTAACTTCCCTGGTTTTTGGGCAGACTTTACACAATTATGTTTAGAGAACAAGAAAACAAGCGAAATAAACTAAACAAATGGAATTTAATATTCATATTTTTAACCCTACTCAATTTAGCTCAGACAGAAAACAATTAATACATTTATTTTAAAAAAAAACTACTTCTTCTTTGCGTGCACAGAGTATACTTGCGGTTTATTACTCTAGCATTTCTTTATTCGCTCGAAACACATTCACGTTGCGGCCGATCGATGAACGGTGGTCGATATGCAGCATCTCAGCAGGTAGCAGGGGCTATCTTCGATGGCGACAGCATGGTATCCACAGGCAAGGGAACCACGGGTAATACTACTGCCAATGGGTAGCGGTTGGCAAATGTTCCGCTGGTCCAAGGAGTGGTACTTTTCGCACGCGCACTATCACTTTTGGGGTCATATCCGAGCGAGAAGACACCGTGAGCTGATGGTCATAGACTTTGTTCAACAACATGTGCTTGTCTCTTCTGTCCACAATATGCACTTTTTAACCGTCAGCTCGGACCCTTAACGATCGTCACAGTTCAAGTTATTGCACTACGCTCGCTCGGATTGATTCGGTACGATAATGACCAAACCGGCTTAGCTCGATCAGGTTTAACTTTTATTCACTTTTAGGGTGCCTTTTTTCCTGATCGTCCGTAGTGCAGCCGAGCAAAGGTCCATACCACATTTAAACGTTCGGTGAATTTTTAATTTGTTGTGGTGTTTTAGCTGTAAGTTTTCATTCACTTGGTTTTATGATTTAATTTAGTTTGTAAGTTTTAGACTTTACCTTGCAAAAACTCGCGGAACTACGAAACACAATGGACGGGCGTATTCGCAGGTGTTACCACAATTCTCTTCACTCCTCTGGACCGGATCAAAAACTAAGAGCCTCGCCCTATTGTTTCATCGCCTTTTCTTCTCGTTGATCCAGTAATGCCCATCGCCATTAGCTTCATTTTTTCGATACATTTAGTTGCGTTTCTCGATGGGATATTTTTAGTACTATTGGAGGGGCTTTAAATTTTTTTTTTAAATTTTTTATTCAAATTTGAATTCAAATAATTTTAAGAGACTAGATTGCATGCAAAATCTGTACATATTTTAGACCCTAAGTTCTTGTTTTCTTTAACATTCTTCATTTCACGTATAATTTAGTTTGATAAATAGTGTATGTATTCTTTTCAATAAATAATTTAATGTAAATAAATATCAAAAAAATTTAATGTAAATAAATATCTGAATAAATAATGTCAATAAATATCTGAATAACTAATGTTAATAAATATCTGAATAATTAATGTCAATAAATATCTGAATAACTAATGTTAATAAATATCTGAACAAATAATTTTAATAAATATTTTAATAAAAAATTTAAATAAGATTTTCAATAACTAATGTAAATAAATATCGGAATAAAAAGTGTAAATAAATATTTGAATAAATAATGTATATAAATATTTCTTCATCAGCACCAACCAGGAGGTAAACAAACAATTACATATACATTTACAAGTTTGGACGCAAATGTCATCTTCTATTTACGATAATTGTTTATTTACACCCTAAAACTATTATATACAAAATAAACATCAATCAAACATATCAATATGGACCAAAGACATTTATTTCATGTATAGACATTTAATGATAAATTAGTAAACAAACACACGTACATATATTTACAATTCTTCTTTTGTGGTCTGAACTAAATAGGCCCAAAAACCAAGAGATCTTATTGTAACCCTCAAGTGACGGGTTACAATCCTCCCGTAGTCGGGGCAAAAAAAAAAACAGAAGGTTTTTTTTATAAACCTGTCGACCTCAGCTACGGCTACTGCTTCCTCAGAACATTCCGTGCAATGATTTTTCATAGTAATGATTACCAGAGCTCTTTTCCACGGAATAACATAGACGAAGTGAGTCTGTTGGTCTCGTACAGGCAAAGAGAGTCAAAATCAGGTGAATTCCTTTCATAGCCGAGTTAATATATCGTCAATGGTCAATCTGTTCGCACGCGTTTTTTATTTGCACCTAGCCACGTGATTTTGTGTCTACAATATTTTATGCATACGTTTGTTTTTGTTCTGAGTGGTTTTGTTTTGCCGAACATTTAAAATAAAACAAAAATGAGTTGTGAAATTTGCTCGTTGGACTCTTCCGTTGACTCAGTCATGTGGACATGACTGACATGTGGACATGTGGGATGTTCTCGAAAATTCCATGCTGCGTGTGTGGGTGTACTAGTGCCACGGAACTTCCTCCGCAAGAAGGACAAAAAAGTGATTGATCCCTCGTCATATGTACTCCCGTGTTGTGACTCGTGCCAAAATCTCATCACGGCTAGTTTTGAGTTCAATGAACTTGTCAAGCAGCAAGCTCAATTGACCGATCAGCAAAAAATCCTCGAAATGCAAATGCATGCCAATACGGAGGTAACGCATAAACTCGTACTCCAATTGGATAAGCCCAACATCGTGCAACATACGATGGAAAGCATGGAAATTTTGCTTTACAGTATTAAAGATGAACTGTCGTCAATCAATAAAAACAGCAGTCTTGCTGACAGTGTCGTGGCTATAAAAAACCACATTACCTCGGTATTTGATACTGCAATGAAGGCATCAAAAGACAATGTTTGTCTTACCTCATTGAAAACAGTGACGTCAGAAATATCAACTGACCTGCGCAACATGAGTAGCGAAATAAGCCAACTCAGTCAGCTGTCTCTTGATACAGCTGCCAGTAGCAGTATGAATTCAAATCCATTAGTGGGTCTCGACATTCTAGACGAAATAAAGTCACTGTCAGCAAATTTGATGGCATCACAGAGAGTCGCACCTTTACCTTTGTCAGCTGACTCATGCCCAAGGTTGGAAGTCGAACTAAATAATCAAAAAGAAAACTCAGGATGGCGACTTCTGGGCACTAGGAAGGCGTGGAAAGCCAACTGGACTGAGTATGATAAGCGTAAACTGCGACGTATAGCTCAACAAAAACAAGCAGACAAAGCTAGAAAACGGGAAAGGCTAAATAATTCCAACCACCAAAACAACACTTTTGTATACAACCCAGAACCCAGAAGCGATTTCAATTTGAATGTCAATCGAGATTACTACGCTAATAGCAACACAGTCTTTGGAAATCGTAACGCTATCCAAACGGAATTCTTCCACCGGATCGCGAACTTCTTGCTGCAGCAAAAAATCAGCTCTCCAGACCTCCCACTAGTTACCGGCCGATGATTCGTTTTGAAAGAGGACGAACCTTAAACCCTTACCCGGTGAATGAACCATCCAGAGCCAGCTCACATCATATGACCTTCGACAACTCTACTGCAGCATGCGAGATGTGCACATGTAGGCACATGTCTTTTCAAATAAATTGACGAACTCTATAGAGGAAGTAGACCACAACGGTTCTTAAGAATCAGATGATTTCCCGGTTTTGGTGAACTCCCAATATCAGGAAGGTGAGATAATTAGTACTAACAGTGGTAATAAAAGCCAGGAGGTAGTAATTTACTGTCAAAATTTTAATAAGATGAAAAGTGCTTTGAATGTGAATGAAATTTATAAACAAGTAGAGGCGTGAACTTACGATGTAATTTAAGAACTGAAACAAGCTGGGATGCAAGCATTAATAACAAAGAAGTATTCGCAGATCGCTTTAATGTATTTAGAGATGATCGTGATAAACTATTATCCAACAAAAAATGTGGTGGCGGTGTTTTAATAGCTGTAAGTGCTAATTATGATTCTGAACAAATTTCTTCTCGCAAGTGCAAGGAGTTTGACCATGTTTGGGTAAAATTTAGCATCGATGATCAGATTCATATTTTTGCCGCAGTTTATTCCCCTCCAGAATATGCAAACAAAGAGTCATTTGAATTGTTTTTCAATCTTGCTGATCGAATTATTGCAAATTTTGAGCCTGATGCAAAAGTTCATATATATGGGGACTTTAATCAACGAATAGCAAATTTTATGTTAGACGACGTAAATGATTCTCTCTTAATACCAGTTGTCGGTGATAAAGAAACACTTCGTATTTTGTTTGATAAAAGTGCAGAAATTGGGCTAAATCAAGTGAATCACGTAAAAAATCAAAATAACTGCTATTTGGATTTATTGTTCACAAATATGACCGATGACTTTTGCGTATTTGAATCACCAGCTTCACTTTGGAAAAATGAAGTCTTTCACACTGCTATTGAATACTCTATATTCGTGCATGGTAAATTCACAATGTTAGATAATAGTTTCTCGGAATCATACTTCGATTTTAGTAAAGCAGACTACGGAAAAATTAAACAAGAGTTTAATTGCATCGAATGGCAAACTTTATTACATAATGATGACTTGCATAAGGCTGTGGACACATTCTATAGAGTTATATATGATATTTTAGAATATACAGTGCCCAAAAAACAAAGAAAGAAAAAAAATCCAAAGGTACCAGCTTGGTACAATAGATCGATTATTAATCTGAAAAACAGAAAACAAAAAGCCCACAAAGCATTCAAAAGGAATAGAACTAACGAAAATCTTTCAACATATCTTGCAATATGCGATCAACTGAACTTAGAAATGAAACATGCATATACAGAGCACAACGCACATGTGGAAAATAATATAAAGTCAGATCCTAAATCTTTTTTTATGTTTGCTAAAGAGAAACAAAAATCTACAAATTTCCCATCAACAATGCATTTGGATAGCAGGACTGGTAGCACGCCATATGAGAAAAATAATTTATTTGCTGATTTTTTTCAAAACGTTTATGCATCTCATGATGCAACGGAACGCGATCATCAATATTTTTCATACCTTCCAGATCCAATGAAAGACATATCAGTATATAATATATCTCTTCTGGAAATTTTACTAGGCCTAGAAAATTTGGATGCTTCAAAAGGGGCTGGGCCTGACGGCTTACCACCAATATTTCTCAAATCCCTTTCCAATGAGTTAGTTAAACCGTTATTTTGGTTGTTCAACTCATCATTGGACTCTGGTATTCTGCCTTTTAGATGGAAAGAATCTTATTTAATCCCAATTTTTAAAAGTGGGAAAAATCTGATATCAAAAATTATCGTGGTATTGCTATATTATCTTGCATTCCGAAGCTGTTCGAGTCCGTAATTAATGACAACATATTCACACAGGTGAAAACCTTAATAACTGCCAAGCAACATGGTTTTGTTAAGGGGCGATCAACAGCTACTAATTTGATTCAATTTATAACATTCTCCTTAAACGCAATGGATAAAGGGAATTATGTAGAAGCGCTTTATACTGATTTTAGTAAAGCATTTGACAGAGTTGATATACCACTGTTGCTTTTCAAATTATCTAAGTTAGGTTTCAATCCTAGATTACTAGAATGGATCGAGTAATACTTGACAAAAAGAACGCAACGAGTAAGATATGAAGGATTTTTTTCTAAAATTGTTAACGTCACATCCGGGGTACCACAAGGTTCTCATTTGGGTCCACTACTGTTTATTTTATTTGTCAACGATGTGGAGCACATATTGAAACGCCTAAATGTTTCTATATATGCAGACGATATGAAACTTTTTATGGAAATAAGTAAGATCGGTTTAGTTACCCTTCGAGATCGGTTTAGTTACCCTTCTCCAAACCACCCTTCAGGGAATTACATACATTTAGGCGAATTATACAAACATGAACATTTCGCTAATCTATGAATATAGAAGATAACTTTGAGTATAATATACGAAGATTCTCAATAATATTTTTATCAACAGAAAAGTCTCATGTACACAACATGCCGTTATCTAAAATTTCTTTATTTTTGACCTTATTTTACAAGCAAGGGTATAGCTTTAAAATCCTACTTTCGAACCGTGCTAGGTCCAAGTAGATAACATTCGATCAGATCGATGATAACGATAAACATATGTGCGAGGGTATGTATATGTGCGTATGCATGTGTATTTGTGAATGTATGTTACACTATAGTAGTGTAGCGCGTATTTCAAAGCAACTATGGGACCGATTTGAATGTGAAAAAAATGAAAAATGGAAGGTATTGTGGCTTATAATCGTTTTTAAAATCGAGCAATCGGTTCCGAAAATTTCTCATGGGAACTCAATATTTTCTCATTCAAACACAAAAGGTGGGGCTTGGGGGCGTGGAATATTATTGAAATACCTCAGACTAATTCCTCTAGGCCATTCTCAATATTTGTCAATGATCAGACCTAAGCTCATTTTAGTTTTGCATGATTTGTGGAAGAAAGTTGTGGGAAAAAAAATATCTCTCAGAAACTTAATATTTTCTCATTCAAACGCATAGGGTGGGGGTTGGGGGCATGGAATATTATTGAAATACCTCCGAATAATTCCTCTAGGATATTCTGAATATTTGTCAAGGATCAGACCCTAGTCCATTTTAGCTTTGCATGATTTGTGGAAGAAAGTTGTGGGAAAAAAAAATTTCTCTCAGAAACTCAATATTTTCTCATTCAAACGCAAAGGGTGGGGGTTGGGGGCATGGAATATTATTGAAATACCTCAGAATAATTCCTCTAGGCCATTCTCAATATTTGTCAAGGATCAGACCTTAGCCCATTTTAGTTTTGCATGATTTGTGGAAGAAAGTTGTGGAAAAAAGACATTTTTCTTGAACACTCTATATTTTCACATTCAAACTCAAAGGGTGGGGGTTGGGGGCATGGAATATTATTGAAATACCCTGAAATAACTCCTCTAGGATATTTTGAATATTTGTCAATGACCAGACCATAGCCCATTTTAGTTTTGCATGATTTGTGGAAGAAAGTTGCGGAAAAAAGAAATTTCTCTCAGAAACTCAATATTTTCTCATTCAAACGCAAAGGGTGCGGGTTGGGGACATGGAATATTATTGAAATACCTCCGAATAATTCCTCTAGGACATTTTGAATATTTGTTAATGAACAGACCTTAGCCCATTTTAGTTTTGCATGATTTGTGGAAGAAAGTTGTGGGAAAAAAAATATCTCTCAGAAACTTAATATTTTCTCATTCAAACGCATAGGGTGGGGGTTGAGGGCATGGAATAGTATTGAAATACCTCCGAATAATTCCTCTAGGATATTTTGAATATTTGTCAAGGATCAGACCCTAGTCCATTTTAGCTTTGCATGATTTGTGGAAGAAAGTTGTGGAAAAAAGAAATTTCTCTCAGAAACTCAATATTTTCTCATTCAAACGCAAAGGGTGGGGGCTGGGGGCATGGAATATTATTGAAATACCTCAGAATAATTCCTCTAGGCCATTCTCAATATTTGTCAAGGATCAGACCTTAGCCCATTTTAGTTTTGCATGATTTGTGGAAGAAAGTTGTGGAAAAAAGAAATTTCTCTTGAAAACAAAATATTTTCTCATTCAAACGCAAAGGGTGGGGGTTGGGGGCTCGGTATATTTTTGAAATAGCTTGGAATAATTTCTTGAGGACATTTTCGATGTTTCTCAATGATCAAACTTGAGCCCATTTTAGTTTTGTATGGTTTGTGCAAGAAAATTGTGCAAAAAATATAATTCTTTGGAAAACTCAATCTTTTTTCACTATAATGCAAAGGGTGGGAGTTGAGGGCTCGGTATATTCTTGAAATAGCTTGGAATAATTTCCCAAGGACATGTTCGATGTATCTCAATGATTAAACTTGAGCCCATTTTAGTTTTGTATGGTTTGTGCAAAAAATATAATTCTTTGGAAAATTCCATCTTTTTTCACTAAAATTAATTTTCCAAAGAATTATATATTTTTCACAATTTTCTTGCACATACCATACAAAACTAAAATGGGGTCAAGTTTTATCATTGAGATACGTCGAGCATCTTCTTGGGAAATAATTTCAAGCTTTTTCAAGAATATACCGAGCCCTTAACTCCCACCCTTTGCATTATAGTGAAAAAAGATTGAATTTTCCAAAGAATTATATATTTTTCACAATTTTCTTCCACAAACCATACAAAACTAAAATGGGCTCAGGTTTGATCATCGAGATACATCGAAAATATTCTCGGGACATTATTCCAAGCTAGTTCAAGAATATTCCGAGCCCTTAACTCCCACCCTTTGCATTTTAGTGAAAAAAGATTGAATTTTCCAGAGAATTATATTTTTTGCACAATTTTCTTGCACAAACCATACAAAACTAAAATGGGCTCAAGTTTGATCATTGAGAAACATCGAAAATGTCCTCAAAAAATTATTCCAAGCTATTTCAATAATATACCGAGCCCCCAACCCCCACCCTTTGCGTTTGAATGAGAAAATATTTTGTTTTCAAGAGAAATTTCTTTTTTCCACAACTTTCTTCCACAAATCATGCAAAACTAAAATGGGCTAAGGTCTGTTCATTGACAAATATTCAAAATGTCCTAGAGGAATTATTCGGAGGTATTTCAATAATATTCCATGCCCCCAACCCCCACCCTATGCGTTTGAATGAGAAAATATTGAGTTTCTGAGATAAATTTCTTTTTTCCACAACTTTCTTCCACAAATCATGCAAAACTAAAATGGGCTAGGGTCTGATCATTGAAAAATATTCAAAATGTCCTAGAGGAATTATTCTGAGTTATTTCAATAATATTCCATGTCCCCAACCCCCACCCTTTGCGTTTGAATGAGAAAATATTGAGTTTCTGAGAGAAATTTCTTTTTTCCACAACTTTCTTCCACAAATCATGCAAAACATAAATGGGCTATCGTCTGATCATTAACAAATATTCAGAATGTCCTAGAGGAATTATTCGGAGGTATTTCAATAATATTCCATGCCCCCAACCCCCACCCTTTGCGTTTGAATGTAAAAATATAGAGTGTTCAAGAGAAATTTATTTTTTCCACAACTTTCTTCCACAAATCATGCAAAACTAAAATGGGCTATGGTCTGATTCTTGACAAATATTGAGAATGGCCTAGAGGAATTATTCTGAGGTATTTCAATAATATTCCATGCCCCCAACCCCCACCCTTTGCGTTTGAATGAGAAAATATTGAGTTTCTGAGAGAAATTTTTTTCCACAACTTTCTTCCACAAATCATGCAAAGCTAAAATGGGCTAAGGTTTGTTCCTTGACAAATATTGAGAATGTCCTTGAGGAATTATTCGGAGGTATTTCAATAATATACCATGCCCCCAACCCCCACCCTATGCGTTTGAATGAGAAAATATTGAGTTTCTGAGAGATATTTTTTTTTTCCACAACTTTCTTCCACAAATCATGCAAAACTAAAATGAGCTTAGGTCTGATCATTGACAAATATTGAGAATGTCCTAGAGGAATTAGTCTGAGGTATTTCAATAATATTCCATGCCCCCAAGCCCAACCTTTTGTGTTTGAATGAGAAAATATTGAGTTCCCATGAGAAATTTTCGGAACCGATTGCTCGATTTTAAAAACGATTATAAGCCACAATACCTTCCATTTTTCATTTTTGACGTAGGACTACGTCTGTGTTTTCAATACTGGGGTACACGTTCGAATTGCGAAAATTTGGAGCGTCACGAAAAATATATAGGTTTTGAACGTTAATAACTAAGTCATTCCACGATTGATTTCCAAAATGATTGCACCAATCGATCGGAACATTTTCTACGCTTCGATTTAAATATTTCAAACTATTGATTTTTAACATGCAACTAATAAAATTAACGCAAATATGAAGTGATGTCTTATAATATCGATTTTTCAGAGTAAATTTACCAAATACACAGTATTTTCCGCGCACAGACTTCATATTTAAGTAAGGAACGTCTCCTAGGCAGCCATGAATGTTATATATGGGGTACACCTTCGCATTTTGATTTAGTTTTCCGGCGGTCGTGGAGCTGTGCAGAGTAGGATCTGCAGTTGGACGAGCAGTCGCTGCCCAGAGAGGCGTTGGTGCAGTTGGCTGTTGTTGCCGATGCTCCCGTCAACTTCGCTGCGAGAAAGATGGCTGCTGAAGCCTACGAGTTGGCGGGAAAAAGCCGCCCGTGACAACGAGACAAGAATCAATTATCCCACGTCACCTGCAGATGGCCACCCGCAATGAAGATGAGATGAACCAAGAAAGAAAGTCCAAGTTCAATCGCGAACTGTTTCTCCCCCGTCAACTAAATCCGTCCTTTTCAGGACGACCAAAATGGTTTGCCAACTAAAGAGTTTATTTGGTTGAAATTTTCTCTTGTGATGTTTGAAATTAATTTCAATTACCGCGCCCCGGCTGAACATAGCATTCATTAAACGTCGGGTCCCGTAGTAAATGACAAAGAAGGTTGAACAACCAACGAACGGAATTCGAGCCGAACTGCGTCACTTCCGACTGACCATGTGGTTGAGTTCGTTGTAGTTCCTAGCTATGCATAGCGGATTAGTTGCTGGCGGTGGCAAGCAAATTAGGAAAGGTTCGGTTAAGAAAATCATCCGTCTTGCGTGTAATAATTAAAACTTATTATTGTGGCGCAATAATTGAAGCTCGTCCCCTTTGATGCTATTTGTAACACATTGCCTTCGTTGGTACCGCCTTCTTTCGTGCACTAGCATCCGATGCTTTTACCAAACAGCTTTTAGCAGAACATTTTGATTCAGTCTTACGACAGTCGTTATGCTGTGCAGTGGCTGTAGGATCGCAGTAGGCGGCGGCGAGCAGTCGCTGCCCAGAGAGGCGTTGGTGCAGTTGGCTGTTGTTGCCGATGCTCCCGTCAACCTCGCTGGGAGAAACATGGCTGCTGAAGCCTACAAATTGGCGGGAAAAAGCCGCCCGTGACAACGAGACAAGAATAAATCATCCCGCGAGATGAACCAACAAAGAAAGCCCAAATTCAATCGCGAACTGTTTCTCCCCCGTCAACTAAATCCGTCCTTTTCAGGACGACCAATCTAGTTTGCCAACTGGAGAGTTTGTTTGGATGAATTTTTCTTTTGTGCTGTTTGAAATTTCCATTACCGCGCCCCGGCTGAACATGGCATTGCTTTAAACGCCGCGTCCCGGGGTAAATAGCAAAGCGCGTTGAACAACCAATGAACCAACAGATCCATAACTATCTTCTACGCGTTAGAGATAGTGGCCCTCTCAACCATCGTAGAAAATACAACCGGGGCCGTATCATAATTAAGAGCCACCAAATGCTTTCTAGAGAGTGTACAATAGAATTGTCTTGGCCCTTTTCAGAACTGACTTAAATCAATTAGCGGATGGCCCTGACGTGTATGGGAATTAGATTGCTGCGTAGTCCTACGTCACCTTTGCGCACAACCCCATTGGGCTGTACCTTGTAGTTTTTTCACATTCAAATCGGTCCCATAGTTGCTTTGAAATACGCGCTACACTACTATAGTGTAACATACATTCACAAATACACATGCATACACACATATACATACCCTCGCACATATGTTTATCGTTATCATCGATCTGATCGAATGTAATCCACTTTGACCTAGCACGGTTCGAAAGTAGGATTTTAAAGCTATACCCTTGCTTGTAAAAGAAGGTCAAAAATAAAGAAATTTTAGATAACGGCATGTTGTGTACATGAGACTTTTCTGTTGATAAAAATATTATTGAGAATCTTCATATATTATACTCAAAGTTATCTTCTATATTCATAGATTCGCGAAATGTTCATGTTTGTATAATTCGCCTAAATGTATGTAATTCCCTGAAGGGTGGTTTGGCGAAGGGTAACTAAACCGATCTAAAAAAGTAACACAACCGATCTCGAATATTTTCAACATGATGCTGACAACTTCCACAACTGGTGTAAGAAGAGTTTACTAGAACTTAATGTGAAAAAATTTAATTCAATATCATTTACAAGAAAGCAAACTACAATGCAGATATGCTTTAGTCTTGGACAGAATAATATTGAAAGATGCAGCCAGGTGAGAGACTTAGGTGTAATACTCGACTCTAAGCTAACTTTTGTTTATCATTATAACAGCATTATTTATAGATCAAGCAACATGCTTGGGTTTATTAAAAGATTTAGTTTGCACTTCAACGATCCTTATACGATCAAAGCACTATATGTAACTCTTGTGGGACCCCTACTTGAATACTGCAGCATTGTTTGGGCCTCATATCAAGAAACGCATAATAATCGAATTGAATCAGTTCAAAAACAATTTGTACTATTTGCTCTACGTAAGTTAGGTTGGACTACCTTTCCGCTGCCATCCTATGAATCACGCGATCGTCTGCATATGTTTATTGATCAATTTAGAGAGATTACAAAAGAGAAGAGACTTTGCTATGGTAGCTTTTATAAATGATGTCATTGCACATAGGGTCAATGCCCCTGAGATATTAGAAAATATAAATTTTTATGTTCCTATCCGCTCGTTCAGAATAAGACATCTTTTTATACTAGCAATCATAGAACAAACTATGCCAAAAATGGGCCTTTGAACAAAATGATGTCTTGCTACAATGCAAATTGTGAAAGAATTGATATTACAATGAATAGAAACACTCTTAGGCAAACATTTTTTTCAAGGTTAGCTAGGCATTGGTCGATAAGTTATGAAGTTAAGTATTTAATGTACACGAAATGGTCACGCTATATGAATAATGTAAGCCAGGCACTATTTTAACTAATCTTATGTATTTTATTACCTCTAGTATAACTAGGATTAAGAATAAAATGTAACATATGGTCTACTCCTGATTGACGACAATAAAGAAAAAGAAATATTAGATTACTTCCAAAGCTTCAATGACGAAACTGTTCTAAGTGCGTCAGATTAAAGGATCTTCGACTGTCGCTTTTATAGTGGACAATGATCAGAAACTAGAAACAGTCATTTACTTGAACGTAACCTTAACCTTCCGCTTCGCAAAAAACTTCAAAAACGTTTATTGTCTGAAGGCACTATACTGCTCTTTCGTTCGTCCTTTTTTGGAGTACTGTGCTGTCGTTTGGTCCCCTTTCTACCAAAATGCAGTCCAGAGGATCGAAGCCGTTCAGCGAAGGTTTATACGCTTTGCTTTGCGACATCTTCGTTGGCAAGACCCTCGCAGATTGCCAAGTTATGAAAGTCGGTGTAAGCTCATCAGCCTGGAATTGTTGGAAGGGAGGCGTACGGTGGCCAAAGCATGTTTCGTTGGTGACCTCCTTCAGAGAAACATCGACTGTTCCACTTTACTTGGTCTCTTGAACATCAACACTACGCTGCCTCAGCGTACTTCAGGGTCATTCATGGTAAAACAATGCGATGTACTCTCGTTTAATCTAAAACGAACGAAGCACCTCTCAATCAGCTTCCCGTGCTTAGATTAGAGTTACAGGCTGCGGTTTTAGGGACGAGATTGATGAAGAAGGTTGTTTTGAGCCACAGCCTTTCCAATACTGTGCATAAATACTGTGGAGCGATTCAAACACAGTATTAGCCTGGTTCAAAGCGAATCAACGAAGTTTCCACCAGTTTGTGGCTTTCAGAATTGGCGAAATTCTGGAGTCAACGGATGTTTTTTTTTGATGGACTGAGTGCTGATGAAATGGCTGAAATTTTTCGCGCTGTACTGAATGATTGGATGGACACGAATGTTCCATATCGTCGTCCCGCTGTTTCTCCTGCATGGAGCTCTGGTTTGCTACGAAAACTAAAACGAACACGAAATGCTTCGCAGCGTAAACTCCGGCGATACCGTTCCCTGGCAAATAAGCGTAGTTCTATGTTTATAATCTTTCTTTATAAACCGGCACTCAAGGACCAACTACGGCAAACACGAACCTGTGCTAAGCATGTGTCGCGTTTTCAACAGCTGTTATAACGTGTTTAACTGTAATGTATCCCGTGATGTTAATAAGCGTTGTTTCTGAAGATGTATGTGTTAGTTATTGTATGTAATTAAGTGTTATCTAGTTGTCATTGGGATAAACATTTTTATCTGTTGACGAATAAATAAATAAATAAACCTATTGCGATTAAACATGAATCAAGAGATTAGACTCTTCTCATTCTTATAACTGGTCGTCACAAGATTTACTTGGACTAAATTCATTAACTTTTTCATACAATTCCATACCCATTTATCCCATACATAACAACCCCTCAATCAATCACAGTGTAATTCACTCATTTCTTCAAGCATTCCACACACTCTCACTTAATTATTCATTCGATAATCACACATTAATACACTGTTCCATATGCATTCCTCATTACCTATTTAGCTTACTCTACTGCGGGTACCCTTTAAATATAATTGATTAACTAAACTCTACATATCTCATCTTGATGAGCTATGAGCTCAAATTTGAGAACTACTGAAAGAAATAGCTGGTCATTCGAGTGGTTTAGTGAGAGTGGCTGCCCTGAATGTCGACTGATTGACGTTTCTGATCTGTCACATCGTTCTCGCGACTGGTTTAGCTGGAAGATGTCAAAGCTTCATTTCTTAATGTACTTAGATGCTTCGATCAAGAAAGGCTTGTTTTCTCACGTGAAAGTACCTATGTGTGTCCGGTTTGTTTAATGTGTTTTTCATTTTAGGTTGTGTAACCACGTTTCGGGTTTTTCGATTTGTTGGAGAGCGACTCGTCACTGGTGGTGTTTGTTTAGCCAGGTTTTAAGTGTTCCGTAGGCCAGATCCCAATGGTTTTGCCTGTGAGATCTTCAAGCTCGTAGGAAGGGGTTCCGTGTTTGGCTCTGACACGACAGGGCAGAAACTGGCGTCCATACTTCGCGTTATAGTTCTCGGCGGCGCTCGACAGCTTCATGTTCCGCCTGTAGATTAGCTGACCAGGAACGAAGGCTTTAGCAAATTTTCTATGCCAAAGATTATAGGTCGCGTTTGACCTTTGGTGGGTTTTAGCCAGATTTTTGGCGACGACATCGTAGACATCGGCAAGCATCTTTTTCTTCCGCTCTTCGCGCTGCTCCGGAGTTAATGCTTCGTCGTGTCGGGCTAACTGATGATCCGTCCCCGTCTCGGATAGGTCGTGACCGTGAGTAACAAAAAAAGGTGTGAACCCAGTCGAAGAGTGAACGCTGGTGTTTCGATTTCTGGCACTTTAGTGGTCTTGTTAACCCTCTCCACAGGATTAGGCTGCGAGTGGTATCAAGAATTCAACCAGTGAACGATTTTGAACCGATCCAACAGCTCCTTGAACTCCTTGGACATGAAACAGCTTCCGTTGTCGGTTATGATGCCGGCAATACCGACGGAATTCAGTAGCCATTCGAGGCCACTTGTACCTCTGCCGGATACGGGCAAGGGTTTTGTCATAACTTGGGTGAAAGACAGAATTGTGATTCTCTGCTAGAATCTTGACGATTTCCTCTGTCGTAGGGATAAGCTTCCATTCGAAACGCGAATCACCGAGTTCGTCCTGCGTCGCTACAAACTTAAGTAGTTTACCATTTTCCACTCTAAAGTCTACGAAATCGTCAGGTTTATCAGACACCTTTCTCAGCATGGAGGTGTACCACGATGTAGTAGAAGTGTCCTGGACCGCAGCAATACTCCGTAACAAAGCATCCGGGACCACGTTCTCCTTTCCCTTTCGATGCACCACTGTCACATCGTGTTGCTGGAGCTCAAGTGCCCATCTGCTACATCTTGATACCACCTTCCATTTTTAGCTAAGAAAAAAGTGATACCCTTCTATATATCCTCGGTAGGCCTAGATAGCCAGGATTGCAGCCAGAGCCTCTTTCTCTGCTGCGTGGTAGTGCTTCTGCGGCGTCGTCAGCTTGTGCGAGTAGGAGATTACCCGTTCCCCGTCCTCCTGTTGCTGAGTTAGCTCACCGGCAACTGTCACATCACTCGCATCCGTTTGGATAATGAATTCACGAGTGAAATCCGGACTGCCGAGGATTGGTGAAGAAATGAGCCGTTTCTTTATTTCACAAAAGGCTTGCTCGGCAGAATCATTCCACCGTATGACCTTTGAGCTGGTTTGTAGCAAATCTGTTAAGGCGGATGTCACGCCACTAAAGTTCGCTATAAATCGACGATAGTAATTCCTAGCCATTCCTAGGAATCTTCTGAGTTTCATTACGGTATTGGGCCATTCATAATCTACGATCGGTCTGATCTTCTCAGGATTCGCCCGGAGACCGCTCGTACTCAAAAGATATCCTAGGAAGGGAATTTCGTTCACACCGAACTTAGATTTCTCCAAGTTTATACTGAGGTTTGCTTCTCTCAGACGGCGCGCAACTTCAACGAGAAGTTCTGCGTGATGCTCGAACGTTTCCGTGACTATGACGATATCGTCAAGATACACGAAGACGTTCAGTTCCAGTACACCATGGCTTAGTACCGTATCCATCAGTCTGGCCAGGGTAGCGGGGCTATTTACTAAGCCGAAAGGCGTTCTGGTGTACTGGAACAACCCTTTGCCCTGAACACTGAACGCCGTATATTTGCGAGAGCTTGGTTCGAGGCCAACCTGTAGGAAGGCTTTGGACAAATCTATCGTAGTGAGGTAGTGTGCCTTAGGTAGTTGTCCCAAAATACGTCCAGGGTGGGGCAAAGGGTAAGCATCACGCAAGGTCCTCTCGTTGATCTTGCGCGCGTCTAAACAGAGCCTCACCTTGGTGGGTTTGATCAGAGGAACGCAGTTCATGGACCAATCAGAACTAATACGTTCAATGATTCCCACATCAAGTAACTGCTGTAGCTCTGTTGCCACCAACTCCTCCGTCTTCGGGAACATCACATAAGTGAATTGGCGGACGGGAGGTTTGTCCTTCCACTCATCACTTATGACAATCCGATGCTGCGTAAGCGGTGTAATGGTTAGCTGCCCTGCTTTTGCTGGAAGAAACAGCTTCTTTATTTCTTCTATTTGTAGACGTTCGTGAGCTGATAGTATTGTTTCTGGAATCGATGGATCGATAGTTGCAACGTTGCCCGAGTTAGGTAACCGCTCGTTCTGTAAGATTGTGGGCTGAATTTGGAACTTTGTCCAGAAATCCATGCCACAGTCGAGGGATAGATTTTAGATAACCAGAGTCGGAAGTGAAATATTTCCTGGGGGTCTGTGAAGTTTCTTCGGTTTAAAGCGCGTGAAAATACTTTCACTGATTACGGTATAGTTGCTCCCGCTATCCAGCAGAGCTTTAACGGAAGTCCATAAACTTGAATGGAAACGTACGGACGGTTATCGTCGTTGAACGGGTAATTAATGAAACAAACTTCTTCCGGTCGGTTATAGTAGTCTTCGGAAGTAGATTCCCCGAAGACTTGTGGGATTTCATGTGAAAATGAGGTAATTACGCCTGGGGGTTCTGTGAACGGCGATTTTCGTCCGCCCGTTGGCCGTTTTCTAGACAATATGGACAGAAACTGGTCGAGAAGTCATGCAGCCCGCAGGTGTCACAGAATAAACGACGTGGCTGGCGACACATAGCGACATGATGTCCGGTTGTTCCACAATTGAAACACGTATTGGGATGTGGAGGCTTGTGTCTACTGACGACTTGTTCTAGGGTTAGCTGAGGACACGAAGAAATACCGGATGGTCCGGGAATTGGCGACTTTGGCTCATTTGACCGGTTGGGGTTTGACACCGGTAACGATTTTTGAAAATTTCGAGCTGTACTGGTATTAGAACTAGGTGGAGGGTTATTAGAGCGACCCGTACTATTGAGATTGTTCCGATTCTGGTTACCGGACTGGTCTTTGAACTGACCTGGTGGACGTTTTTTCTGCTGTGGGGGTGAGTGAGAGGATTTGACTTGGTTTCGACCTGTGTTTTCCTGGGTTTCTATTGCCTGTACTGACTTTTCGATGCCAAACACTTTGTTGTACGTGGAGAAGTTAAGAGTATCTAACTTCTGTCCGGCGGCTACGAGTGTCTCGAGATTGAGGATGGGAATGAAAGTTATTTGACGTTTGTAGTCGATTCGCATGTTCTGTTTTAGGATTTGGACCTTCTCTTGGTCCGGTATTTGTATACACATACTCCGAAACAGCTTTTGCATTTCAAAATAGTATTCGTGAAAAGATTCCTGCTTTTGCTGCCGTCTTTGGTAGATTTTAATTTTGATTAAAGCATCCTGATCCGGATGCATGTAAGTTCGACGCAACTCGAACACCAAATCCCAATTCATCAAACGGCCCAGACAACCAAAATGCACGTATATTGAAAGGTGATTTTATGATATACAAACATATATGTAAGTAAACAAATCGTATAGAATGCAAAAATATGGCTTATACGTGCAAAAGTGGAGGCCATATACGTGCATATTCCATTGTTTTCCTAAACGAGTTGATTTGATATCGTATGCGATTGAATTTGTAATAACAAATTCGATTTAAAAAGTTTAGCAATGTATATCCAATTTAGTTTGTGACGCAGTACGATGAATAAATGACACATCGTATATAAGTCGAAAATTTGCACTCTTTACGATTTAACTTAAACATAAGACGATAAAGACCACAATTCATTGTGATTTTGACTTGAAATATAGGAACATACGATACTATTTGAACACTGTCATACGATTTGTGGTTGTCTGGGGGCCTGTCGTTCGCTGTGTCATGTACCACTTCAAAGCGGAACCGGTAAACAGATGTATGGCGGACTCGAACAACTCCTCCGTTGAGACATGCTCCGCCAGGGAAAGAGCTTGGATAAGCTCAAGGAACTCGTTAAGTTTCAAGCCCTGATCATCCCACTATACTTGCTAATATTCCATTTGGATACCGGCAAAGTATTACGGCGTTGAAACGGAGCTTGATACTGAACTTGCTGAAATTGGTTTTGGAAAGGAAGTGAATTACTAGCTGGGAACGCCGCTCGCGTGTACTGTGGATTTTGTGACTGTTGGAATTGCAAATAAGAAGTATTCATGGGAGGCATCTAACGGCTTTGGTTTAATGGCACTCGCGAAGAACTCGGGTTTGGAGCTGCGAACATGGGATGCGGATCAGACTGGGGACGGAATCGCTGTTCAACAGGATTAAAACTAGGAAAATTACGGTAACTACTTGCAGTCTTGAACGGATTTTGAGAAAAATGTTAGGAAAAATTATTGTCATCGTTTTGAGACCCTAGGAAAGGATTTTGGGAAGAATCAAGCCTCGAAGAGTCAAACGGATCGGTTTGCACGGCTACTTCCACACCTGCATTACGGGCAAACAGTACCTGCTCTAGACTTGCCAACTGAGCTTCCAGTCGATGGATCCAATCTATCTCGCCTTCACTGAATCTTCTCGGCGTCTCCTGGACGGTCAGTTCCTCACGAACATTCTCTCTTCGCTGCTCATTCTCTGAACATCGCTGTTCGCCACAGTGACACCATCTTGAAACTGCTCCTGTCGATTAAAATAAACCTCCAGCTCATACACCAATTCAACAACCAATCCCTGCATACTCCCATGTAGATTGGGTGAACCTCACGATTCCGATAACAATCGCACGATATAGTGTAATAGACGGTGCTGTAAAACACGTTTGTTCGCAACATCTTCTTCCTCATCTAAGAGACCTCTCAATTCGAAGCATCGTTTAGAGCAAATTTCTAGATCCTTTGTAGGATCCTTAGGAACAAACAAAGAATCTGTATGTTTCCCCTCTCCTTCAAGCTTTAATCGATCCCTCAGGAACTTTCGTTTCCTAGCGAGATCCATGTCACGAGTGATAGTGACATTGCGAGCAGTCAACTCTTCGTGCAGTTCTCCCTCATCAAGGAACTCAACGCTCATGGTGTGATACCATCGCATCAGAAGTAAGCTTGCCTGATCGAAGGTATATAGCGATTTAGCCAAGATAAATTATTAAATACGAAAAACCAAATTTAGCAGAAATAATTTTGATTGATTTCAAAAATAATTAATAATTAATAAATAATTAAATTTAAAAAAAAATGGTAATTTGTCCATTTTCTTCTTCCTTATGTCTTCCGGAACATCAAACCATGATTTGGCAACGTAGAACTCTAGCCCCGGTATCTGCTTTGCGTCTGCCTTGATGTAGGTTTCGTCATCCATAACCACACACATCGGTTTCGTTAACCACTCTCGATACAGCTTCCTTGTGCGGGATTTGGCCGCCGTGTTTTGTTGATCACGCCGGTTCGATGCCTTGCGGACCTTGAATGCACGAAGCCCAGCTCGTTTCATGGTTTGCTGAACGAACCAGGTGGAAAACTTTGCCTTCAGAGCCGCGTCGCGAATCGAAAGGTTCGGATTACACTTGAAATAATCCAACACCTTCCGGGCCTTCACAGGGTCAGCTGTCTTCGATTTTCTTCCACTTCCAGCTCGCCGCTCGGTCGTCTGGGACTCCTTAAACGATTTTATCACACGAGACACAGTTGTACAGGTGATTCCCAGGTGTCTTCCTATCCATCTCATGGTCGCAGTCGGATTTTCCATGACGGCGCGCAAAATTCTCCGGCGATTTTCTTCTTGTTTCGATGACATCTCAATAACCACTAAACCGATTGTTTTGAAATTTTGCACATGTGAACAGCTAGTTAAACTCAGATTTTCATAAATTTTTAACCACGGAAAAAAAGTTACACATGGATAAAATTGGTGCATTTTTTTCGAGTATAGGCCTTATGTATTTTCGTGTTCCTGGAAGAGACTGGTTAATTTTAGTGGACTAACTTCCCCGGTTTTTGGGCAGACTTTACACAACTATTTTTACAGAACAAGAAAACAAGCGAAATAAACTAAACAAATGGAATTTAATATTCATATTTTGAACCCTACTCAATTTAGCTCAGACAGAAAACAATTAATACATTTATTTAAAAAAAAACTATTTCTTCATTGCGTGCACACAGTATACTTGCGGTTTATTACTCTAGCATTTCTTTATTCGCTCGAAAAACATTCACGTTGCGGCCGATCGATGAACGGTGGTCGATATGCAGCATCTCATCGGGTAGCAGGGGCGATCTTCGATGGCGACAGCATGGTATCCACGGGCAAGGGAACCACGGGTAATACTACTGCCAATGTGTAGCGGTAGGCAAATGTTCCGCTGGTCCAGGGAGTGGTACTTTTTGCACGCGCACTATCACTTTTGGGGTCCTATCCGAGCGAGAAGACACCGTGAGCTGATGGTCACAGACTTTGTTCAACAACATGTGCTTGTCGCTTCTGTCCACAATATGCACTTTTTAACCGTCAGCTCGGACCCTTAACGATCGTCACAGTTCAAGTTATTGCACTACGCTCGCTCGGATTGATTCGGTACGATAATGACCAAGCTGGCTTAGCTCGATCAGGTTTAACTTTTATTCACTTTTAAGCTTGTAGTACACTGTTTGTCCAATAGCCAAATATTTGTCATAGGCAGATAGGCATCTGACAAACATCTATGATATCTGTCAGCTGTCTAGCTGCCTATGCCAAATATTTGGCTATTGGACAAACAGTGTACTACAAGCTTTAGGGTGCCTTTTTTCCTGATCGTCCGTAGTGCAGCCGAGCAAAGGTCCATACCACATTTAAACGTTCGGTGAATTTTTAATTTGTTGTGGTGTTTTAGCTGTAAGTTTTCATTTACTTGGTTTTATGATTTAATTTAGTTTGTAAGTTTTAGACTTTACCTTGCAAAAACTCGCGGAACTACGAAACACAATGGACGGGCGTATTCGCAGGTGTTACCACAATTCTCTTCACTCCTCTGGACCGGATCAAAAACTAAGAGCCTCGCCCTATTGTTTGCTCGCCTTTTCTTCTCGTGGATCCAGTAATGCCCATCGCCATCAGCTTCATTTTTCCGGTACATTTAGTTGCGTTTCTCGATGGGATATTTTTAGTACTATTGGAGGGGCTTTAAATTTTTTTTTTAAATTTTTTATTCAAATTTGAATCCAAATAATTTTAAGAGTGCATCTAGTGCATGCAAAATCTGTTAATATTTTCGACCTTGTTTTCTGTAACTTTCTTCATTTCACGCATAATTTAGTTATATAAATAGTGTATGTATTCTTTTCAATAAATAATTGAATGTTAATAAATTTTTTATTAAATTATTTTAATAAATATCTAAATAAATAAAAAAAATAAATATCTGAATAACTAATTTTAATAAATATCTGAATAAATAATATAAAAAAATATATTAATAAATAATATAAATAAATATTTCAATAACTGTTGTAAATAAATATTTGAATAAAAAGTGTAAATAAATATTTGGAGAAAAAATATATATAAATTTTTCTTCATCAGCACCAACCAGGAGGTAAACAAACAATTACTGTTACGATCGCGCAAACGGGGTGGTCGTGTAAATCATGTACAAATAAAAACACACGCGAACGTAATCAAACATAAAATAAAACTACATATATTAGACAAATTAAAACTGACTGTTATTCACGGAAAGCACACACGAAACAAGATGACGGTCTTCTGTTGTGCTGTGTCGTTTGTTGTTGTTATGCTGTTTCGCGCATCGACATGGTAACAGCTGACTGCTACCAGTGAGCACAGCTGTGTTGCCGTTTGCAGCTATCGGTTGATCGCTAGGGTTGTTCATGTTCCCAACATCTCCCCTCTTAATACAGCTGGTACGGGTCGAACCTAATCGGCGGTCTTCGGAGACGTGAAGAGCGGCGAGGTACCTGGACAGCTGTTTTTGTTTCTTCAGTTCTAGCTGGTACATATGTTGCAGAAGACAATGGGACAACGGACGAACTCGATGATGACTCGCGAACATCTGTTGTCGATTCGGGAGTAACCCACACTAGATTCGGAGAATCCGGCGTTGATGACATGGCTCCTGCTGGTGTCAAGTGCTCAGTCGGAGTTACTGGTGTTTGTGCGACTTTCGCGGCTGGTGGTGATGGAACTGTTTCTTGTTGTTGACTTGGCTTGTGCAGGTCCCAGGCTTGAAGCAGAATGTCTAGAGGCAACTGTTGTGGTTTCGCCTTGGTTGAAACCGAGCTAGACTTTGGCCTGGTATCGCAGTTCGTTCGGCTTCGTAGTTGGTTGATGTGCGAACGAATCATGCGATTGTCTTCAACCCACACGTTGAACATCACGTGTCCAATCCTCTCCAGAACTACTCCAGATACCCATCTCCATGAATTGTTGGAGTGCACCTTGGCAAACACTGCGTCACTTTTTTCGAAGGATCTCGAACCTTCTGGATTGGTTGGTTCCCGAACGGCTGGTGGACGTAGCAAGTCCAGACTGGTTCGGATTGTGCGCCCAAACATAATATCGGACGGAGATTTGCCTTCTGGTGCCGACGCATTCGGTGTTGTTCGGTAGCTCAACAGAAAGATGTCCAGTGCTTCCTGAATTGCGCCTTTCCCCTCTCGAATCTTCTTCACCGCTCGCTTGAAGGTGTCCACGAAACGCTCGGCTTGCCCGTTGGACTGCGGATGGAACGGTGCGGTTGTCACGTGGTCGATACCGTTCTCGAGGCAAAACTGTGCGAACAAGGCACTGGTGAACTGCGTACCGTTGTCGCTGACTAGCGTTTCGGGCATACCGAGGCGAGCGAAGAGACTCCGTAGGATTCCGATGGTTGCAGTAGCTGTGATCGACTTGGTCCTGACGATTTCCACCCACTTCGAGTACGAATCGACGCTGAGAAGGAAGTACTCTCCTTCGATTGGTCCAGCGTAGTCAATGTGAACGCGCTGCCATGGAAGCTTTGACTTGGGCCACGACAGCGGCGGTGCTTTGGGTGGACTCTTGGCTACAGCTGCACAATGACGGCATGCTTTGACATGCGCTGCGATGTCCGAGTCGATCGACGGCCAGTAGACGAAGCTACGCGCAATCGCCTTCATGCGCTGGATTCCCGGATGGCCACGATGGAGATGGTGTAGGCAACGCATCCGGAAATCGGTCGGAATTACAAGACGTTCGGCAAACATCACGCACCCTTGAACCGTAGAGAGCGAATCACTTCAGTCGAAGAATTGCTGGATCTCACGGTCCGGAATGGCCGTTTTTGACTGAGGCCACCCGTGTTGAATGTAGCGAAAGACCTTGTTGAGTACACAGTCGGAACGGGTTGCGTGCTGTATTGCCCTGAAAGTGAGAGGAAGTGCGTTAACTGCATCTAATGCAATAGATCTTACATCGTTCTCCGTGATGATGCTGGCTACGACGAAGTCTTCCTCTGGCTTGACGTACTGATTAATCAGCCGAGACAGGATATCGGCGTTCCCGAATTTCGTCGTGTTCACGTAGACGATGTTGAAGTCGTAGAGCAGTAACTGTAAAGCCCAACGTTGAAGCCGGTTTGCCGTGTAAACTGGGATGCCGTTTTTCGATCCAAAGATCCGTAGAAGTGGAGCATGATCCGTTTGTAGGGTGAAGCTCCGACCAAACAGCATCATGTGGAACTTGGTCACAGCGAAGATGATCGCAAGTCCCTCAAGATCTGGCTGACTGTAGGCTTGTTCAGCGGACGTTGGAGCTCTGGATGCGTGCTGCACGACCTTGATTGATCCGTCTGGGAACTTGTGGCTGATAGTTGCGCCAACTCCAATCGATGACGCATCCGCTGCTACCACGATCTCGCGTTGTGGGTTGTAGTGCGTCAAAAGCAAATCGGAGGTGAGGATTTTCTTGAATGTGGAGAAGGCTTTGTCGCATTCCGCTGACCAGACGAACTTCTTATCGGCTTTGAGAAGCTCATCCAGCGGATACCGCAGCGTACGCATACTTGGGACGAACTTTCCGTAGTAATTGATCGCTCCCAGAAACGATCGAACTCCGGAGACGTCTGTCGGTGCCGGCATGTTGCAGATGGCTTCGACTTTCGCTGGATCCGGACGCAGACCTTGCTCGTCGATGAGATGTCCCAGGTATTTGATCTGACGCTGGCCGAACGAACACTTTTCCGCTTTGATGGTGAATCCGAATTCACTAATTCGACGAAGGACTGCTTGAAGGTTGCGCCAATGGCCCGCTTCGTCGACTCCGCCTACAAGAACATCGTCGAGATATCCCGAAGTACAGCTGAGTCCAGCGAGCATTGTGTCCACGAGCTGCTGAAACGCTCCGGGTGCCGCCTTCACTCCTGGTGGAAGCCGATTGTAGCGATATAGACCTCGATGCGTATTGATGGTGAGTAACTCCCTACAGCTTTCGTCCACCTCCACCTGCAAGAATGCATCTGATAGATCGATTTGACTGAAGACCTTGCAGTTCGCCAGCTTGGCGAAGATATCCTGCGGCAGAGGAAGTGGGTACTGATGAGGCTGCAGAGCGTCGTTGAGACCAGTGGAATAGTCTCCACAGATGCGGATTGCACCACTTGCCTTGCGAACAACGACGATTGGAGCTGCCCACTCTGAGAAATCGACTGGAGTGATGATATTGGCACGTTCCAGCCGGTCTAACTCCGTGTCGACGGTGCTGCACATAGCGTAAGCTATCGGCCTCTTTGGTCTGAAGACTGGGGATTTACCATCCTTCAACGTAAATTTTACCTTCGCCTTCGAACACAACCCTGGTTCATCGCTGAAAACCTTAGGAAAAGCTGCCTGGAGAGAGGTGATCGATGTTGGATAGCTGATTGCAAAACTGATCCATAGGCACCGATCCGAGGTTGAACGTGTCGATTAGGTCCAGTCCAAGCAGATTGAGCTGCTGCTTGACCACGAAGAATCGACCTTCTCTTTTCTCTCCCTTGATCGCAACTTCGCATGAACACTGGAACTCCAGGTTCAAGGGTTTGCCAGATGCTGTAGCGGCTTGAACAACGGCTGGACTGGCTGCTGGTTGTCCGATCTGCCTCCATGTCTGCTCGGAGATGACGCTGATATCCGACGCAGTGTCGAGTTGAAGACTGATTTGCCTGCCGTTCACTTCCGCTTTCACAAATCTCCTTCGCTTCCGGACGTTCTTCACCTGTACGCTTCTGGTCACCAATGGCTTCGACGAGTTCCGCTTTCCTGGGGATCTCACCTTTTTGGCGCTGGAGCAATACCCGTCTTTGTGACCTACCTGACCACAGTCCTTGCAGCGATTTTTGAGGAAGGGACAGTCCTTGGAATAGTGCATGGCGCCGCAGTTCCAGCAAGGCGTTGTTGGACCGACACTTCGCTGATTCGAGAACCTTGACTCTGGTGATCCTCGTCCCGAGCGGGAATGTTTCCCATCGAACTGTTTCCGCTTCACTGCTTGCACTGCTGTTGACGAAGACGCTGCCTCTATCATCGCTGTGTCGTGCCTGAGGTTCAGAATCCGTTGACATTCATCCGAAATCTGCTCCAGAGTTATGTCATTCCGCTCCTCGATTCTACTCAGCAACCGTGTCCGTACTTCCGCATCTTTTTCCGCTTTCAGCCCGCAGACGAACACGAGGCATTTGAACTGGTCCTCCGAAAGCCTCCCTAGTTCGAATTCGACACACAGCTTGTTCACCCGGCAGGCAAACGTTTTATAGTCTTCGGTAACTTGCTTTGTGACTTGCAAGCACCGGTACCGTTTACTTATCACCGACTCTGGCATGCCAAATAAACTTTTCAGTTTACTTACCGTGTCGTCGAACGTCACCTCGTTGGGGCTTTTCGGTAGGATGTAGCTGGTGTACCTCTCGTGCTCTGACGGACCCAATTTCCGTAGCAACAATCTCACTTTTGCTTCATCGTCGAGTCGAACGGCGTCTTTGGCGAATAAATCTTGATAGCGCACGTACCAACCTGCAAACGTGACGTTTTGATCCGGCTCGTACCGAAATTCACGAATGTTACTCGCCAACGAATCGAGAATTTGCTCCGGGTTTGTCGGCACATGAACATTGATCGCCGACATCGCCGTCCTGAACATTTGCTCCTGCTGCTTTAAAAACGACTGCTGCTGCTGCATCTGCATTTGCATTTGTTGCTGCATCTGCTGTTGCATTTGTTGCTGCATCTGCTGTTGTATTTGTTGCAGAAACTGCAACGTCGCAGGGTCGATCGACGGAATGTTTTGTTGTGGTTGCTGCTGTGGGTGGTGAGGTTGTGGTTGCTGGAACATCGGCGGGCGGAGAATTGAATTTAATTGCGGCTGCTGCTGCATATTCACTCCCGGCTGAATGTTTGGCACTGCTGGATCCTGCTGCAGTCCATTTCCCGGCACTGATTGTGGCTGCGGGTCACTCTCCGGTGAAAACATGCTGTCGTTCGCAACTCTTCTCCTTTTCCGTGAACGAAACACTTTTCACTCACTCGCGCGGAATGTTCTCAACGTTTTTTTACTTTTCTCGTCGCCACTGTTACGATCGCGCAAACGGGGTGGTCGTGTACATCATGTACAAATAAAAACACACGCGAACGTAATCAAACATAAAATAAAACTACATATATTAGACAAATTAAAACTGACTGTTATTCACGGAAAGCGCACACGAAACAAGATGACGGTCTACTGTTGTGCTGTGTCGTTTGTTGTTGTTATGCTGTTTCGCGCATCGACATGGTAACAGCTGACTGCTACCAGTGAGCACAGCTGTGTTGCCGTTTGCAGCGATCGGTTGATCGCTAGGGTTGTTCATGTTCCCAACAATTACATATATATTTACAAGTTTGGATACAAATGTTATCTTTTATTTACGATAATTTTTTATTTACACCCTAAAACTATTATATACAAAAAAAAAATCAAAAGATATAAAAATGCACCAAAAAATTTTTTTTCTTGTATAGAATTTAATGATAAATTAGTAATCAAACACACATAAATTTTATTTTTATTTTTTTTTTTGTGGTGTGAAAAGGAAAAAAAAAGGTTTTTGAGGGGGGGGGGGGGGGGCGGTTGGGGGGGGGGGTGGGGGGGGGGGGTGGGCCGGGGGGTGTTTGTTTTTTTTTTTTGTGGGGGGGTGTTTTTGGGGCTGGGTTCGCATGAATTATCGCTGATATCTAAACTGCTTTCTCTCATAGATTGTCACTTGGTTGGCTTCTCGACATGGAGATGCAAAAGCTAATATCTGGTTTATGAAAACTATGTTGTTTGTAATTCTCACTGAATGGTTGTGAAGAGTCTATGATTAAAGGGTGTATTCGATAAAAATGGCACACACATATATACTCATCAAAATTAAACTGATTATCGGATTTTCTTGAAATTTTCAGGGAATGAAGAACTAATAATGAGTTTTGATTTACAACATTTGTTTAATTCAATTTCGTCTCCCATCCCGAATGCCCGCACCTTCCTTTTCACTCCACCCATCAAATTTTGTACAACCGATTTTCCCAGTGTTTTTGTTGTTTTTACCCAAATTTTCTTCAATTCTAGCTCTGTTTTTATTGTTTTGGGATGTTTGCGAAGTTCCGTTTTCATAATTGCCCAGAATTTTTCAATTGGACGAAGTTCCGGTGAATTTGGTGGGTTCATATCCTTTGGCACAAAATTGACTCCGTTGGCTCGGTACCACTCCAATACGTTTCGAGCGTAGTGGCAGGATGCTAGATCAGGCCAAAACAGAGTTGATCCTTTGTGCTTCTTAATGAATGGCAAGAGACGCTTCTTAAGGCACTCTTCCGTGTAAATCGCACCGTTTATTGTTCCGGAAGTGATGAAGGGAGCACTTATTTCACCACATCCGCAAATCGCCTGCCAGATTAGAAACTTCTTTGCAAATTTCGATAGTTTCTTCTTTCGAACATCCTCCGGAACATCAAACTTCGACTTGGCAACGAAATATTCTTGCCCAGGAAGTTGACGGAAGTCGGCCTTGACGTATGTTTCGTCATCCATCACGATGCAACCGGATTTGGTGAGCAGCTTCGTGTAAAGTTTCCGGGCGCGGGTTTTCGCAGTGATGTTTTGTTTTTCATTCCGGTTTGGGGCTTTTTGCACTTTGTAAACATGTAACCCAGCACGCTTCATGGTTTTCTGCACAAAACCGACTGACACCTTAGACTTTTTAGCGACATCTCGAATTGACATGTTTGGACGGTTCTTGAATTGTTGTACGACATTCCTGGCCATTTTACTGTCCATTGGACCACTTTTACGACCACTCCCTTCCTTCCTTTGGACACTCAGACGCTCCTTGAAGGTTCTTATTACACGAGACACAGTTGTATTTGCAATTCCAAGCCTTTTAGCAATCCACCGGTGGGACGCCCCTGGATTTTGATTGTGAGTGCACAACATTTTTTCACGGACAATTTCTTGTTTCGACGACATGACTGGAACTACTGAATGTATAACTATGAAACTTGGCAGATGTAAATAATACACTATGGATAAGATCTACTCAAATTTCTAGGTTTTTACTCATACAATTCAAAAGTTACAGAAGATTTTCTGTGTGCCATTTTTATCGAATACACCCTTTACTTTCTCGTATGATGTAGCTTGAAGTCGAGGGATGTTTACGCATATGATGGTTGATGAGCCTTTGTGTAGGTGTGTCAAGTAACTGCTTGCCCCGTCTAAATGCTGAATTCTGTATCTCCTTGATAATGGTTTCAATTTCTCCTGATGAAAGAACAAATTTACTAAAAACATTTCATTTTGATAGCATAATTGCATATTCTATTGCTTTTAGATTTTCTAGAAAAGTGTCCAATTGAAAAGCTATTTCTAATTTTTGGTTTTCTGACAGAAAATAATTATCATTTTCCAAGATCGTTTTTTACATGTTCTGATTATTTCTGATCTCCGTGTTAACATGATTAAGTCTATTCTCAAATTTAGAGTTCATTCAAATTTACCTATTATTTTCTTTTGTAATATAATTTCCTGATTTTCTCAGTTCATCCAATCTTCTGCATCGAGATTTCCTGTATATATTTTATCGTACTCCCTAGTATGTCAATAGATCTTCTGTCAATAGATGTCTGTGTGATTTCAAATTTAGTGTACTGTAAATGAATTTTACCTCTCTTTATTTCATTTGAATACATTCTGATTAATTGCTAAATGAGTTTTTTGTTAGGCTAATTAAGTTTTCTAAAATTGCTATTGAAATTTCAAATTCTGAGAAATATATTGCATGTAAAAATCTATCGTAACCAGCAATTACTCCTCTTCCCCTCTTTTTGAGAAATAACGCTCCTGCGTTATTTGTGACATCGTGATTTGTATGGATTGTGATGAGGCCATCACGACAGTCTGGGTAGTCAGAGTCAAGAGTTGAATCCACATCTGTTATTTAGATATTAGAAATTTTAAGTGGATTCAGTTTCACCGAATGTTTTCTTTATGTATCTCTCGGCCAGAGTGGTCCGTAAACGTTCTACCGTTTTCTTGGACAATTCTGACTGGGAGATATCTTTCACTGCCCTTATTCCTGACACCTTTTACTTTGTTGGTACGGCTGGTGAGTCTTCTCTTTTCCGGTCATGGTAATTCAAATTTTTAGATTTTGTTTTCTAAGATTCTTTAACGACTTCATCGAACAATTTGTTTCGGTTTTCCAAAATTGTTGTCGTATCCAGAGGCCTTTCTTCTCAGTCTCGTATTCCATAAAAAACTTCCCTAGGTTTCAATTTAGTGGTAGTGTGTATTGTGTTATTAAAGGGTGTTTCGATCAAAATTTGATTGACTGAAACTTGACGCATTTCCTTTCATCGGGCATAAATTTTTTTTGCAGATCCCTTATTTTGAAGATGTGTGCGTAAAGCATCATGCCTCTATTTTGATTTTGAGATTAGCACTTCAGTTATCAAAATGTCGTCGAAGGAAGAGAAGCAACGCATCATAATTTTGCACGTGCTTGGTGAAAATCCAAACTACTCTCACGAAGTTGGCGAAATTGTTGAATGTGGCTAAATCAACTGTTGCCAACGTATTAAAAGTGTTCGGTGAACGTTTGTCGACAGCCAGGAGAGCTGGATCGGGGGGAAATCGAAAGCCGGAGGCCACAGGGACGACAAAAAGAGTGGCCCGCTATTTCGAGCGGAACTTCAACCTCTCTGTCCGAGATGTCGCAAAGAAGGTGGGAGTGGCACCTTCAATCGTGAATAGAGCTAAAAAACGAGCTGGACTGTCGACTTACAAGAAAGTGGTGACTCCAAATCGCGACGATAAACAAAACACGTCGGCCAAAACACGATCGCGAAAATTGTACACGACGATGCTGACGAAGTTTGATTGCGTGGTACAGGACGATGAAACTTACGCCAAGGCAGACTTTAAACAGCTTCCTGGACAGAAATTTTATACGGCAACCGGACGGGAAAAGGTGGCAGATATTTTCAAGCATATTAAACTGTCAAAGTTCGCGAGTAAATATCTGGTGTGGCAGGCCATCTGTACCTGTGACTTGAAGAGCAACGTTTACAGTGCGGCCGGAACCATCCACCAGGGAATTTAACTGAGCGAGTGCCTACAAAAACGTCTACTGCCTTTCCTGAAGCACACAATTGTTTCGTTCTATTTTGGCCGGATTTGGCATCTTGCCATTACGGAAAAAAGGCCATGGAGTGGTATGCTGCCAACAACCTTCAAGTGGTGTGATACCGATCACAATAGATCGGTTCTATAATAATCAATAGATTATCCGACTGATAAGAGTGAGGGAGAGTGCTACTGTGTCAAAAGTGTGGAACATGTTCAGGTTGCCAGATATGGTGATTTGAGTTAATCCTAAACATGCCGGCCGCCTTGAAATCATAGGGATTTCAATCGAATGCTAGACTGAATATTTTGACCGGTAGTTTAATTTCTACTAACTGGTTTTCAAAGCTAATTTCTAGATTGATTTGTTTTGATTCCACAATCCTTATAAACTAACAATAATCATACAAGGATTGCGATGACCTATTTGTTTAGGTTGAGAACTATTGTTCATCGTACGATGCGAGATGTCCCATTGCCGACGTAAACAACTGCTGTTACTAGTTGTGCAGGCACAACGACATCGGGGTAGAGTGAAATAGATCACAACGACAACAGAGACGACATTGGATGATTCTCAGGCTGGGATGCTGTTTTTATGTTGCTTCGTATTTCTGCCGTCCTTTCCTCAGTATGGTCGAACGCTAACTTCTAATTCGTGGGTGCCTGCGCTGATGTTGTTCTTCGTCCTTCGGTCCGGAGTGCTGACATCAATCGACGCTAGAAATGAGAGGGTGCTTTTTACCTTGAATTTATGAACAAAAACCGCACCGATGAAGACGACTGGCTCGTCGTTTCCTTTGGATTTCATATGGTCATTAGCGGTCTACGATGCTACGATGCTACGATGGTGATGCTACGATGAGTCTATGATGCTACGATGGCAACTGCTGTAGCTCTCCGATCGGGTTGATCAGGCCCTGTGGATGACTTCTGGGTTGCAATTATAGCGATGTCGAGCAATGGTACCTAATGCTCGGGTGGAGCTTGATGTGGATTGGAGTGGTGATGTGCTATGACCTGGAGCGAGAATGATTTTTTCCTAGTTTATACGAATAGATGCCACAACAAAGTTTGGTTGCAGGACGGACGATATGAACATCGTGGATGAAACATGCTTGACGATCACAAGACGAGCCAAAGATGATTGACGGAATGAAGCAGCATGAACCAAAGAACGCGGTGTTTTCCGGATGGAGTGCGTCCCCGAAGGGACTGACAGGTGGCTATGGAGGAGGAACATTTCTTGAGCTTTTTGAAATAAATTTTTGAAAAAATACTTAACTGGAAAGCGGAGGCCTTCAAGATGAAGACCCCCGCGGTGCCGAGGCACCATCGATTGAAGAATTGGAAGATCTTCGTCGGTGGGTGCATTGTCCTTGATAAGGAGCACGCAAATTTTGGAGAAAGCTCGTTTGAACAATCCGTCCTTGGTACGGACGTTTACTACACGGACGTTTCCATCTGCACCAGGAAAGATTTCTGCTACTCGCCCCAGTTTCCACCTTTGTGGAGGCAAGAAGTCCTCCTTCACTAACACCATAGTGCCGATTTTAAAATTATCACGCTTCTTAGTCCACTTGGTTCTATTGTGCAAGTCCGAGAGATAGTGGCTCTTCCATTTCCATCAAAGTTTCTGAACGAAGTCTTGAGAATGCTGCCATGTTGACAGTCGATTTTTCGGTACTTCCTGAAGATAGGGCTCTGGAATTGCTGTTAGGGGTCTTCCAACGAGGAAGTGTCCTGGGGTTAAAGCTTCATAGTCATTGGGGTCGTTGCTGAGAGGAGTTAGCGGACGCGAATTCAGAATTGCGGCCACTAGCTGAACGATGGTATGCAACTGATCGTAACTTAACTGCTGATTTCCGACAACTTTGCGAAAATGACCCTTAAATGATTTTACAGCGACCTCCCATAGTCCGCCAAAATTGGGCGACTGAGCTGGTATAAACTCGAACTGAATACTTTCATCTTCGGCTGTGCGTATTACGGTATGCCGAAATTGCTGGTTCAGGAAGTGGAGACGTAGTTCTTCTAGTTCTTTACTAGCCCCAACGAAATTGGTGGCGTTATCGCACATGACCACCTGCGGTTTTCCTCAAACAGCGACAAAACGTTTGAAGGCAGCCAAGAAAGCTTGCGTTAATAGATCCGCTACAACCTCCAAGTGGACGGCCTTCGTTGCCAGGCACACGAAAAATGTTACAAAGCATTTTACCGAAACACTACGATGAATTGAATATTTGATATAGAAAGGACCACAAAGATCTACACCAACTTTTAGGAATACGACTGCATGATTGACTCGTGCCGGAACGGAAGATCTGCCATTAGTTGTTCGTGAACGGTTGGTTTGTTCCGGAAACACGTAATGCCCTTGTGACAGATCGTGCGGGCCAGAGCGCGTGCGTTCGTGGGCCAGAATTTCTCCCTTACGGAAGCTATCAGAAGCTGTTGGCCAGCATGAAAGTCTTTAAGATGGTAGTGTTGCAGAACTAACTTGGTGAGTGGGTGATGGTGATGCAGAATTATTGGGTGCTTCCAACTTTCCGTTATGGGTGCATGAGCAAGCCGGCCGCCAACACAAAGCGTTTTACTAACCAGAATAGGATGCAGTGAATGAATCTTGGACGAAGTCTTCACCTCCCGCACACGTTTTCCTCTTTGGGAAAACTATCCTCCTGAGCTATTCGAACTAATGCTGCGGTTGATTCGTTCAACTCTTGAAGCTTGATAGGCCCTGACCGTTTGTTGCTGCAATTAGAGCGGAGACACGTTGTGGAGGAATCTACGGATGTTAGCAACAATTCGGACAAGATCGATAAACGAGGAACGGAGCGAGAAGATTTCGCTTGGCTTCTTTGCACGAACTGGGAGCGTTACAGTGGATCGTTCTTCTAAGAGAGATTGTTCAATGTCCGGTGTAGTTGATGACTTGATAGGCCACATCGAACGATCTTGCCGTAACCATAGTGGACCCTCAAACCACGCCGTTTCATATTTCAGTTGTGCGGGTATCATTCCGCGCGAGATAATCTCCGCTGGATTGTCTGCACTTGCCACATGGTTTTATACGCCACTGCTAGTTATATGCTGGATCTCTGAGACACAATTTACCACCAATACTTCACGATAGTGGAGTCTGTCCAAAAGAATGAATGGGACGGAATGTGAATGCTGCTGCAGACATTTTCATACCAATGACTTAACAGCAGCGCTGCAGAGAACTCAAGTCGTGGTGTGGTTAAGACCTTCTTCTTCCGCTTAAGTCTTCCAATTGAGCGATCCGTGACTTGGCAGTGATAAGCCGAACGGTTACTGCCCCGTCGACCGATGTACAACGAAGGTAGATACATGCGCCATTAGCTGCGTTAGATGCGTCGCAAAACCCATGTAGCTCTACCGTGACTAGATCTTGAGTGAAGGAGACCCAGCGGGGTACGGTGAGAGTGTCGTATGCCGCAAGGTTTCGTCGAAATTAACTCCACGTATTGTGAAGCTCTTCCGGTAGTAACTCATCCCAGTCACACTTCTGCTTCCATAGAGACTGGAGAAAAGTTTTTGCTTGTACAATTATTGGACCAACTAGCCCGAGTGGGTCAAATATCTTAGCTGATTCTGACAAGACGCTTCTCTTGGTGAAAGGTGTGTCTGATTCAAGTTTAGGCATGGTGAAACGAAAAATATCAGCAGCAGGCTACCAAATCAAACCAAGAGTTTTCACGACGGACGTTGACGGGTTCAATTCAACGGAAGTGTGTTCGTCCCGAAGCTCGTTGGAAAAGCTAGAGAGTAACTCAGCACTGTTGGAACTCCATTTACGTAAAATGAAGCCTGCTGAATTTGCCAGGTTAATCAAATCTGTTACAAGAGACTTTCCCTCCTCCAAATTATCAGTCCCACTTAACAAATCATCAACGTAGAAATCCTTTCCGACTATTTTTGCAGCGGTTGGGAGCGTAGCTTCACCGTCTTTCTCCAAACGTTGAAGGCACTTTGTTGCAAGATATGGCACAGAACTGGTTCCATAGGTGACCGTGGTCAAATTTTACGGGGTCGCCGGAAGATGGTCTCCAAAGAATACACTGCAGTAGATGATCCGCTTGGCAAGTGTTGACCATCTTATACATTTTTGCTACGTCCGCAACAAACGCGTATTTCCAAAAGCGAAAACGTAACGTAATGGCTAGAAGATCGTCTTGACGACCGGTCCTACCATTAATCCGTCCTTTAACGAGAATCCTGTTGATGTGTGACATGAACCGTCGAATACGACACGAAGTTTAGTAGTTATGCTGTCGGGCTTCAGCACAGCGTGATGTGGCAGGTAGTATATGGGCTCTTCTTCATTTGTCACTTCCTCCATATGGCCCATAAACCTATATTCATTGATGAACTCGAAGTACGCATCCTTCAAGGCGTTGTTGATTGCAAACCGACGCTCCATGCCATGACATCGTTTAAGGGCGCTCACCTTGGAGTCACCAAGCTTCTGAATGACAGATTCCTTTTTCGAAAGAGTAACTACGAATCTACCGGCATCGTCTCGAATGGTAGTTTGTTCAAAAATGTCTTCACACGTTGACTCTTCTACTGGCAACGTTCCTCTAGAGTTGCAAGATTAGAGTTCCCAAAACTGGGTGAGAAAATCGTTCAAATCAAGTGTAGTACAAGGATAAGAAGCAGGTCGTGGTACTGCTAGCGAGGTTCCAGGTACACGTCCAGAGATGACCCAGCCGAATACGGTTTCTTGAAGAGTAGGTCCATCGTCAAATAGCTTGACCTTACCATCCGACAATAAATCGTAGTAGTATTCTGCACCGATTATTAGATCAATCGATCCAGGTTTAAAAAAATGTAGGATTCGCTAGAGTTAGATGTTCTGGGATCGCTAGTTGCTGCACATTTACTTGTTCGGTAGGCAAATTGGAAGTCAGCTTGGGTAGAACATGCAACTGAATGTTCTCCGAATAGGGAGATATTTTGAGCGATCGTGGCATTACGGTTGCGCTCACCATTCTCGTCGATTTCGTGGAAGATCCTTCAATCCCAACAATGGACAAAAGGTTGGAAGATCCTGCCAGCTTGAGCTTCTGACAAAGATTCCGAGTAATAAAACAGTATTCAGAGCAAGAATCTAGCAATGCTCTTGCAAGTTGCACGTTTCCATAATGGTCTGTTATGCGCACCAGTGCGGTGGACAGCAGAACTTGACGCAATGCAGTGTGAGTGCTGACAGGCAGTGAGTTTGTGTTTTGATAGAGAGTATGATCTGTGGCGGGTGGTGGCGGAAGTGGGAGTGAGCTTGTGCTTGCGATGGGGAATGAATTTGTATTTGGTTCAGTGTTTTGACTTGGTGTTTGGTTCTTGGCGTGTGGCTGTGTTTGTTGGTTGTACGTTCTTTGTGTTCGAGTCTGTTCTGGTGGAACGGAGGAACCTGTCTGCGACGATGCAGCTGCTGCTCCGCTTTCTGCTGCTGTTAAATGCAGAAGAGTATGGAGCTTCCGCTGACAATGCAGACAAGCACCACTCGTACAGAGACGAACTAGATGCTATGAAGAAAGGCAGTTCAAACACAGTCCACACTTCTTCACCTTTTCATACCGTTCCGGAACCTTCATTTTCAGGAATCGCTGGCACTTGAATGCTGAATGCTGGGCTTCCCCACAGAAGGGACATCGATTGGGTGGTTGCATCGACGGATGACTCATGGAAGTCCTCGGTTTTCTGACGTCGGTGTGAGTGGATTTTTCGGTAGCAATTGACTGGAGTACAGAGCATTGATTCCGAAGAAATGACATCAAATCATCGTACTTAGGCACATCTTTAGAGCAATAGTGGGATTCCTAGTAACGTAGTGTTGTTGGGTCGAGTCTGGAACACACCATATGAACCAGGATCGTGCTCCAGTTGGCGGTCTCCTCTCCAATTTTCGACATCATTTGAAGGTTTCGGTCGTATTCGATGATTCAATGCATCGTAGCCTTCGCGCTTCATCGGCTCTACGGCAAACAGAGCATCTAGATGTGCCTTGACTATGAGTTTTTTGTTCTCGTAGCGCTTCTGCAGAAGATTCCAGGCAATAGTGTAGTTTGCTGACGTCATCTCGAGTGTTCCAACCTCTTGCAATGCTTCGTCTGCTAATGATGATCGCATGTAACTAAATTTGTCCATATCAAACAGCAGACGGTTGCGGTGGATGAGGCTTTGAAACATGTCACGAAAAGTGACCCATTCTCGAAGGCGACCTCCAAAGCTAGGCAATCGGAAGTTTCACTGTTGATGTCGGATTACTTGTGGTTTGCGGGGCATGTGGATTCACAGAGGATGATCCCGGTTTGGGCTCACCTTTGAGGGATTGCAACGATGATCGAAGTTCGCAGTACAAATCTTCAATTTCCAACATAATTTGTGCGCTTTCTTGATAACGCCGCTCGGACAACACTTCCACTCGAGCAACTCGTTCTTCTAGACTTTCCTTGGACTCCGCTGTGCTTTTATTGTCGATACCTTCAGAAACTTGTTCAATTTTTCTTCGAAGCTCATAGAATTTTTCCATGGCCGCCTCCAACATCTCCAATCTGGTGTTAATCTGCTCATAATGCCTATCCTTCTTGGACCTATCGACAAAACGCCTTACGCCATCAAAAGTATTTTGCAGCAATCGCACTTGGCGTTTTAGCTCTTTCAATTCACTCGCCATCTTCACTGAATCACTTTTGAACAATAGAAATTACAGCACTCACAAATTGTCGGTCCAAAGTACAAACGAACAAATTGAATCAATTTATCGCTAACCAGTCTCCAGGTTCACTCATAGTCACACAACTGATTGATTCAATTAGTTAATGACACTAGAATCCGTTTGATCACTTTCACTCACAATCAGCAACTTTCACCGTAACTACGCGATTCGCGATTCCTCGACGCCCCACACCCCCGGTAACAGAGACAGAATTCGACAAAGATAAGCTGCAGTAGGGGAACCAACTGAGCGAACAACTAGCCAGACCAAAAATGCCAGCGGAAACCAAAACCGTCAATCGAGAGGACACAGGGACCCAATTCCCGGAAGAAAATCGCTTGCAATTAAATCAACTGGATCGCATTTCAACACACTTTTCTTTAATCATCAACGACCCACAAATTACTCGGTGCACATCTCATGCATGATGCCACCACAGATCTTATAACTCACGGAATTGTATTGTACATCCCTCTTGCCTGATTTAAATCTGTTTTCCTTGTTGTGTGCTGCTCCAATAGAGTGATCCAATGGTGGTGTCAACGACCGGTCAATGCTCCTTCCCTCGTTCAGAAGTGGTGCAGAATCACGATGGCCGGTTTCTATTTTTCACTCTTCTTCGATGGCGGGTACCCAAGCCAAGCCATTTCACAAAGTCACAATTGTCACAATTACAATTATTGTTCACTTTTGTGCTACGCACGGTACCACAAAGTTCAATGCACTTCTACAATCCGATGCACGGTACCGCTTGGGTTTCTCCAGCTCCAACGGTCCACCGGTCCGCAATCCGGTTCGAAGGACCAAAAATGTTCTTACCGGTACCGTGGGGAAACCCTGGACTGTAAATGGGTTTCGGGCAGTCCACAAAATCACACGCGTATCATAGTGGAACATCGACAAACACTTTATTTCCGTGTAGCAAACAATAATTTTATTGCCGAACAAGCTTACGGTCGAGGTCTAACTGACTGCCCAGTGTATATGAAACGATACACAAGGGTTAGTGTGGTGAATATCACCGCGCGAGTGATACCGATCACAATAGATTGGTTCTATAATAATCAATAGATTATCCGACTGATAAGAGTGAGGGAGAGTGCTACTGTTTCGAAAGTGTGGAACATGTTCAGGTTGCCAGATATGGTGATTAGAGTTAATCCTAAACAGCAGGTGTTAAACGAAAGACCCGGCAATTCGCATTTGGTGAAAAGGAAGCTTAGCTGAATATTTCCCCTGTATGCTGTATTAATTGAACGTGAAAACGAAAAAGAATTTGACTTATTAATAAAAACTTTGATCGACTCACACACACATTACTGTTTGACCAAATTATATGAAGTACATGCAATTCTAAAAAGCTCTTTTTCATTGAGGTCGGGATAGTTGGGTTTCAAACATCGAAAAATTTCACCTAAGGTTGAGTAAAACCTTTTAACTGGACTATTCCTCGTGCTATGATTCGGAGGAATGAAATGAGTCTGAACGTTAAGATTTTCTTAAAGTGTTCGGATTTCTATAGACTTCATTGAAGGTTCATTGTCAGAAATCAATCAATTTGGAGTACCATAAATTGCAAAGTATTTAGTTAAACCATTCCTTACATCGTTGATATTTCTGGAATTGATGGGGATTATTGCTGCGAAACGTGAGAATTTATCTAAAATTGAAATGAGTATAATAGTTTGTTTTATAAATATGTTTAAATGAACTATATCTGAAGGCTTTTTGGGGGTTGGTGTTGTTCCCAATTTAATTTTGTATGGATGACGTTCATACTTATTTTTATTACAGATTCGACTGACCTTTATTAACTGTCGTAGCTGGTTTTTCTTTTCTGGGAAAAAATAGCGACTTTTGATCTTTTGGGGCTTGCAGATCAATTAGAATTTTTTGTGTAATGAAGACTTTAAATGGTTTAACTCGGCTAAAGTAATTCTTCTACACCACTTGTATAGTTTGAATCAAATTCTCCGAGCATAATATGCAGTTTGTTCTTTTTGGATCCATAAATTGTTTGAAAAATCTGATAAGGTAGGGAACACCAAAATTAATTTTTGTGATCGTTCTTCTATATGTTCGAGGGAAAATTTGCTCGTATTTTTCTTCTTCATTATCTCCAATTTGTTACACAAGCTGGTTTTTTAAATTGTTCAGAGGTAATTCTGTGCATGGAATAAAAGCCAAATCATCTGTGTCAGCAGAATGTACTGTTGCTTCTGAATCAGAATCTGAAGAACCGTCTTCAGAGTCTGCCAAAGAAGAAGTTTCGTCAATATCATTGGATTAAGTTCTTCCCGCACTATCGAGAGACTGTCTTCCACCACAATTTAATTACCAGGCCTGTATGTAATTTCAATATCAAATTCTTATAAATACAGTCGCTAATCGATAAGTCTACTATTTGTGACGTTTAAATTGAGACCATGAATTAGAGGTTTGTGATCCGTAAAAGAGTAAATTTTCGCCCATAAAGATATGGCCGAAAATATTTGCACGCCCACACGATTGCTAATAATTCTTTCTCAACAGCAGAACAATTTTCTTCCGACTTATTGAGTGTTCTTGAAGCAAAAGCAATTTGCTTGTCGCTGCCAATTGTTCTTTGGGAGAGAACAGCGCCTACAGCATAATTAGAGGCATCTGTTGTCAAACTAAAAGCCTCTCAAAATCAGGATATTGAAGAATATCACTTGATGTAAGGATATTTCTACAACGCTCGAAGGCATCAACGAAATCCTTACTGTGTATAATCTTTTCGCCCTTTCTCAAAGCCTGGGTTAATGGTGTGGCTATTTTCGCAAAGTCCCTTATGGACTTTCGATAAAAACGCAATATTCCTAGGAAACCTCTAAGTTCCTTGTCGTTGTTTGGGATTGGCCATTTTCTGATAATATCAATTTTATCATGGTTTGGTCTTACTCCTTCACAAGTAACAATATGCCCGAGAAAAGCTTCTTCCTTATGGAGGAATTCGCTTTTATCGAATTGGATTTTCATATTGTATTTTTTTAGTGTATCGAAAATTTTCCTCAGGTTATCTAAATATTCTTTGAGGCTCGTTGATAACACGATAATATCGTCCATATACACAGGGCAGCGGACACCAATGTGTTCTCTAAGCACATTATCCATGACGCGTTGAAACGTCGATGGAATATTTTTGAGTCCAAACGGCATTCTCAAAAATTCGTAGTGTCCGCTCTCGATATTAAAGGCTGTTTTCTTAATGTCTCGTTTGTCTACCTCTATCTGGTGGAATCTAGAAGCGAGGTCAAGCGTGGAAAAATGTATAAAGGGTGTATTCGATAAAAATGGCACACACATATATACTCATCAAAATTAAACTTATTATCGGATTTTCTTGAAATTTTCAGGGAATGAAGAACTAATAATGAGTTTTGATTTACAACATTTGTTTAATTCAATTTCGTCTCCCATCCCGAATGCCCGCACCTTCCTTTTCACTCCACCCATCAAATTTTGTACAACCGATTTTCCCAGTGTTTTTGTTGTTTTTACCCAAATTTTCTTCAATTCTAGCTCTGTTTTTATAGTTTTGAGATGTTTGCGAAGTTCCGTTTTCATAATTGCCCAGAATTTTTCAATTGGACGAAGTTCCGGTGAATTTGGTGGGTTCATATCCTTTGGCACAAAATTGACTCCGTTGGCTCGGTACCACTCCAATACGTTTCGAGCGTAGTGGCAGGATGCTAGATCAGGCCAAAACAGAGTTGATCCTTTGTGCTTCTTAATGAATGGCAAGAGACGCTTCTTAAGGCACTCTTCCGTGTAAATCGCACCGTTTATTGTTCCGGAAGTGATGAAGGGAGTACTTATTTCACCACATCCGCAAATCGCCTGCCAGATTAGAAACTTCTTTGCAAATTTCGATAGTTTCTTCTTTCGAACATCCTCCGGAACATCGAACTTCGACTTGGCAACGAAATATTCTTGCCCAGGAAGTTGGCAGAAGTCGGCTTTGACGTATGTTTCGTCATCCATCACGATGCAACCGGATTTGGTGAGCAGCTTCGTGTAAAGTTTCCGGGCGCGGGTTTTCGCAGTGATGTTTTGTTTTTCATTCCGGTTTGGGGCTTTTTGCACTTTGTAAACATGTAACCCAGCACGCTTCATGGTTTTCTGCACAAAACCGACTGACACCTTAGACTTTTTAGCGACATCTCGAATTGACATGTTTGGACGGTTCTTGAATTGTTGTACGACTTTCCTGGCCATTTTACTGTCCATTGGACCACTTTTACGACCACTCCCTTCCTTCCTTTGGACACTCAGACGCTCCTTGAAGGTTCTTATTACACGAGACACAGTTGTATTTGCAATTCCAAGCCTTTTAGCAATCCACCGGTGGGACGCCCCTGGATTTTGATTGTGAGTGCACAAAATTTTTTCACGGACAATTTCTTGTTTCGACGACATGACTGGAACTACTGAATGTATAACTATGAAACTTGGCAGATGTAAATAATACACTATGGATAAGATCTACTCAAATGTCTAGGTTTTTTACTCATACGATTCAAAAGTTACAGAAGATTTTCTGTGTGCCATTTTTATCGAATACACCCTTTACATCTTGCTAATTTATCCAATATATCTGTGAGATATGGGATAGGATCGCGATCATCGATAGTTTTATCGTTTAACTTTCGAGAATCTATCACCAACCGCCACTTCTTTTGCCCAGATGCATCCATTTTTTTTTTGGAACGATCCAAATGGGTGAAGTCCATGGGCTGTTTGAAGGTCGTATAATGCCTATGTCAAGCATTTTTGAAATCTGTAGCTGTACCTCCATTCTATGGCAGAATGGGTAGCGATAAGATTTCACATGGATGGGCACATTGTCCCTTGTTTCAATTTTATGCTTAATAGCATTCGTAAAAGAAAGTTGTTGACCTTCAATGTAAAAATGTCTCTTCTTTGTTGAGATGATCCAATCTTAGCTGATCGAAAATTGGATTTTTTTCCATTTTTTATGTTCTCCTCGTGGTTGGGTTCATCTGTGTAAAAAATATTGATTTCCACTACTAATGGATTTGTGACCAATATTTTACTGGGTTCACTAGAGACGTTCGAGACAGTTGCTAAAACGCTATTATCTGTACATCTGTAGATTCCAGCATGCATAATAATTTGTTGAGGTAAATAAATATCATCTTGCAAGAAAAACTTTCCATCGAATGCATTAGTCGGTAAGCTAACGACTTTTGTTTCGTTGGAATTCAGATGAACTTCTGTTGAATCAGGGTATTTTCTGTAAATATTAATTGTACCAGCTGAAAATTGGAGCTGATTTTCAGCTGTGAGCATATCGGCTTTCAAAGAACGCAATGACTCATAACCGATGAGTCCATCAAAAAAGTCATGAAAATCGAAAACGAAAACTTTCTGTTTATGTGAGCCTTGAATTTAACTGAACGGGTCTAGTTCTACAAATTTTCTCACGGTATGGCATTCACTAACATTTTTAATTTTCACTGGTTGGGTGCGATGGCACTTATCCCAGTTAACGTGTTTTGGGCTTGTATAGTTCCTGTTTGCACCGGTATCAATTAGAAAGTTTAACGGTCCTTTATTTGTAAATATGTTAATGTTGGGTAAAAAGTTGTTCACCTTTTCATCGCTGCTTGCTCGACAAGGTGAAAATTTAATTCATCATCTGGGGTATCTATTTGTTTGAGAGGGAAAGAATTAGAAGAGGCGTTTTGCTCATATTGCATGTTGTGCGTAATTTCATCATTGTTTTGAGATGGTTCATATTCCTCATAAAACGGACGGGAGTTTCTCATTTAGTCAGAACACTTGTTCACTCGTCTAGAGTACAACTTCGATTGATTTCTTGATAACCTTTCCCATTACATTCAAACTTAACTCTACATTGAAAATCTTAACTCTATACAACATTAATTCTAGGGGAGAAGCTTGGATTCACTTTTGTATAGACGATAGCCAATCGTCATAGAAAAAGCTATTTGTTGAACATGTGTTGTGGACTCGGACCACCAATACGCGCGACACCTAGCATTCCTGCACGGGTGGAATTTTGCTGGTTGTTTTTTTTTAAAACCTTATATTTCTATGTTTACTTGTTAATATTTACATAAAATATAAAATTGTCTAAACTTAATAAGTTTTCATTTGTTTCGATATGATAGCTGAAGAATAGTCCTAATGATTTTATAATGGAGTTCTTTGAGGTTCGATTAGTGTTTTTAAACTCAGGATATACAAAATCTTCTGGTTCTAACTTGGCTAGTCTTGACTCGAGCTGTAGTATTTGTCTTCGTTGAAACCTCCATATTTCTCTGCTGCTTTGACAACGGAACAGCTTGTGTATCGTAGTTTCTATTTCTCCCGGACATGTCTCGCAATTGGGATCATCTGCCACGCCTCGCTGAAACAGCAAATCTCGATGCCTTATCTTCTGGTGCATTAACACAAACCAGTTGGATCGCTGCGTTGATGATAAGATTTTGTTATTAAGGTGTTTGAAGACGGCCTTCCAGTCACGTTGATTGGCCGTTACAAATCCCGGATCAGGTTTTAGCGTCAGAAAGTGGAGATATATTGCTTGAGACGATGCTGTACTGATCAATTTTTTTAATTTTATTTGCGTCAATCCATTGTAGACCAGTTTTGCTTTACAAATAGTACTTAATGTCTAATTTGTTATATCTAACCGCGAAAAGAAAATTTTCCTAACTTTTTTTTTATTCATTGTCACATCTATTATATCGCAATACTGATTATAACAGGACATCATTCTATTTAAAGGCCCATTCTTTGCATAGTTTGTTCTTTGACTGTTTATGTAAAACAATTGTCTATTTCTTAGGAAGCGAGAGGGAGCATAGAAATTAAGATTTTCTAAAATCTCTTGTGTGTTTATTCTTTGCATAATAACATCATTCAGGAAAGCTATCATTGCAAATTCTCTTCTCTTTTTAAGCCCATCTAAACTAATCAACATACATCGTGACTCATAAGACAGCATAGGTAAAGTCGTCCAACCTAACTTTCGCAGGGCAAATAACAAAAATTGTTTTTGAACTGACTCTATACGGCTTACATGTGTATCTTGATATGGAGACCAGACTATGCTACAATATTCAAGAAGGGGTCTCACATATGTTATATACAGCGTTTTGATTGTGTATGGATCATTGAAGTTCAAGCTGAACCTTTTGATAAACCCGAGCATGTTGCTTGCTTTATAAATGATATTATTATAATGTTCAGCAAAAGTTAATTCAGAATCGAGTATAACACCTAAGTCTCTAATTTGACTGCATCTTTCTACAGTTTTCTGACCAAGAGTAATAGCTTTTTGCAATATTTTTTACATTAAGTTCTAACAGATTTTTCTTACACCAAATGTAAAAATTGTCAATTTCGTGTTGAAATAATTCAAGGTCGGATGTATCACATATCTCCATGAAAAGTTTCATGTCGTCTGCATATATTGAAACACGAAGGAAACTCAAAATGTGTTCTATATCATTAATAAATAAAATAAATAATAATGGACCAAGATGAGACCCTTGTGGCACGCCCGAAGTGACGTTCACAATTGTTGAAAGTTTTCCCTCAAATCTTACTCTTTGCGTTCTCTGAATCAAGTAAGACTCAATCCATTTTAGTAGCCCAGGATTGAATCCCAATTTGGATAATTTAAAAAGCAACAGTGGAATATCAACTCTGTCAAATGCTTTACTAAAATCGGTATATAGCGCTTCAACACAATTTCCTTTATCCATTACGCTCAAAGAAAAAGTAACAAATTGTATCAAATTAGTGGCTGTTGACCGCCCTTTAACAAAACCATGCTGTTTATTAGAAATTAAAGTCTTCACCTGCGAAAATATATTATCATTTATGATAGATTCAAAAAGTTTTGGGATGCTTGATAATATAGCAACCCCACGATAATTTTTAATATCAGATTTTTTTCCACTTTTAAAAATTGGGATCAAAAAAGATTCCTTCCAAACAGCAGGAAGAACGCTGGACTCCAATGATGAATTAAACAACCAAAATAAAGGTTTAACTATCTCCTTTGAAAGAGATTTTAAAAATATAGGTGGTAAGCCGTCTGGTCCAGCACCCTTCGTAGCATCCAAAGTTTCAAGAGCATGTAAGATTTCCCTGACAGATAAATTATCAACTGAAATGTCCGTCATTGGCTCGGGGAGGTATGAGAAATACTGGAAGTCACGCTCATTATCGTCATGAGAAGTATAGATGTCCTGGAAGAAATCAGCGAATAAGTTGCTAATGTCATTTGTTGTGTTACCGGACCTGTTGTCTAAATGCATTTTTGACGGAAAGTTCTTAGACTTACGTTTTTCTTTAACATAGCTAAAAAAAGATTTAGGGTCTGACTTAATATTATTCTCAACCCGGGTGTTATGCTCTTCATATGCATTTTTTAATTCTAAACTCAGTTGATCGCATATGGCCAGATAAATCGAAAGGTTTTTATCAGTTTTATTTCTTCTGTATGCTTTATGAGCTTTTTGTTTCCTGTTTTTGAGATTAGTAACCAGTCTATTATACCATACTGGGGATTTGAGACTAGATTTTCTCTTTTGTTTCATAGGCACTGTTTGTTCTAAAATATCATACACAATTTGGTAGAACGCATCCACTGCTTGACCTACATCATGATCACGTAATAAAGTTTGCCAGTCAATACAATTCAATTTTTCTTTGATAAGTACATAATTAGCCCTACTGAAATCATAGTATGGTTCGGACAAATTATTATCCATCAATGTGGTTTTGTCGTGCACGAATATGGAGTATTCGATTGCAGTGTGGAACACTTCAGAGGAGTAGGTGACTCTGATACACAAAAGTCTTCGGTCATATTAGTGAACATCAAATCTAAGTAGCAATTGTTCTGATTTTTCACGTGATTTACTTGATTGAGCCCGATTTCAGAACTTTTGTCAAATAGAGTACGGAGCGTTTCATTTTCCCCTGCAATCGGTATCAAAAGGGACTCATTTTCATTGTCAATAATAAAATTGGCTGCCCTCTGGTTAAAATCACCGTAAATGTGAACATTTGTTTCGGGCTCAAACTTTGAAATTATACTACCGGCAATACTAAAAAATAGTTCAAAAGAATCTTTTCTCGCATATTCTGGAGGAAAATATACTGCTACAAAAATATGAACTTGTTCTCCAATAAGACATTTGACCCAAACATGGTCAAATTCTTTACATATGCAAGATTCAATTTGTTCGCAATCATAATCAACACATTGATGAGGTAATTGGGACATTTCGGTTTGCAGTAGTCTAATATGGTTAAATATCGCTGGTACTGGAATGTTTGGATTCTCTAGGAAGCTACTCATAAATGGAAGTCGTCTTGCCGTGCTTATCGCACGGTTCAAAAAGAGTGCCTTCGATTTTGTCTCTGGACAATGCAGGTTCAGACCACCTCTAGATTTTGGGAGAATCAAATTGGCAAAGGCTATTCTTTGTAGAGCTTGGCCATACCAAATGAATTTTCCGATTTCTGCCTTGCATCGATAGCGGATCACATTGTCGTACTGATCGTTTAATTTTGAATTCCGGTGTCAGGTGACCATTGACCAAGATTTTAGAATACGATTGGCTCCAAATCGTGTCTAGTAAGTTAACAAAATTCTGGTTGAAATTCATTCCTTCCAGAGTTTGTTTCAGGAAATGGTGATTGACTCTGTCAAACGCATGGTCTAGATCAAAAGACACCAGAAGTGCACTTTTACGGTGTTGTTTGAGTTGACAGATTCTATCGTATATACGGCTTGTTGCTTCGAATAAAGTTTTCTTTCCATTTGAGAATTTTTGGTTATCTGTCAACACCAACGGAAGCAGAGAATGTATTCTTCGTTTGAGGATCCTTGCCAAGACTTTGTAATCAAAGTTCAAAAGTGAAATTGGACGATATCCTTTCGCACTTCTGTCACCTCCTTTCTTTTTTACCAGAACTAAGATCCCATCTTAGAATTTTTTCATTGCTAATCCTTGAAGTGCATCATTGATGACATTAGTGAACTCATTGGAAATAACCCGCCAAGCCTTCAGATAAAATTCTTTAGGCAGCCCATCGGAGCCCGGAGATTTTCGTGAACAACTTTCTTTGATGGCAGCTAAAATTTCGTTTTGATCTACAGTGTGCATGAGATTTTCATTTACAGGGTTATTTTGCGGAATTGCTTTGGCTGGCGCAAAATCAGTTGGAGGATCAGCATCTTCAGTGGAATATAAGGTTTCAAAATATGATCTGATTGATTCTCTTATTTGAGTGTCGTCTCGAATTTCGGTACCATCGTCTGACTGCAACGTTAAGATAGATGTTTTGGACTTTTTTCCATGGATTTGAGCAACGTGGAACAGCGTTGTGGATTCTCCGGAGATATAAGTTTCGTTGTATTTCCGAAAATTCTCCGAAAACTGTCTCTGCAGACGAAGCATTTGTGATTTAATGTGGTTGATCGTATCAAGCTGTTCTGGATTGCCGTGATAGTTGTCGTATGCTTCTTTCAATAAACATCGATATATCTCGATCGCATCTCTAAATTCTCGGTGGACAATTGAAGTTTTCCATTTCAAAAACGAGATTACTTTAGGCTTTGTATACATAACCCACCATTCTATCCACGAACGATAGTTTCTTCTCGCACGTAACCACAGTATTCCCATTTTCTAGACAGTTCGTTGAGGACATCCATGTCATCAAGGATGTGTGATTGAAGACGCCATACACCACGGCCAATAGGAGTTCCTATTTGGGGAAAGACAATACGCACCATATATGCCTTATGATCCGAGAACGACGTAACTGCAAAATGCAACGACGTAACTGCGGAGCTGGGATTTCATTGAACAGGATGTTAGTATTCGATCAAGGCGAGACGCTGCATTCGATCTGATGTAAGAAAATTCGACTCTTTGTCCATTTAATTCATCCCATGTATCCACCAGTTTTGCTGCACTCATAAGCCGTTTACACATCGGACTTATGCTGCTACCACCTGTTGCATCTTTTGCATTGACTACTGCGTTGAAGTCGCCACCAAGCACTACATGCTCCGTAGAATGATGGAGATAGTGTGGCACAGAGAAGTTGAAGAAATCTTCTCTTGCTGCTCTTTGTGAAGCACCGGAGGGAGCATAAATATTGATGAACGTGATTGATCCAATTCTCAACGATATTAAGCGGTTATCTATACTTTTTTCTACATTATGCACATTGTACTGGTCCCTAAATGCAATTCCTGTACCTCGCTGGTCGGCATTGACGTTGAAAATTATCGTAAACCCTGGCAACAATAGCTGTTCATTCTGCACTTCTTGTAGAAAAATAATATTTAATTCTGACGAGCGGATAAATGATCCCAATGCATCAACTTTCGTCTGGTTCGAGATATTGCAAATGTTGATCGTAGCAATTTTATAACTACACATATGCATCACCCTAATGAATTTTGTGAGTCCCACCATAAATCGTTCTATTGTACGTTCCCAGTATCTGACAGTCACAGCATGCGGTATGACAGCGAATGTCATGATATTGCACGGATGAACCGATAACAGATACAGTATGATTGTCGAACTTGTTGGTATGTTTTTGTTTTGGCTACAGTTTTCGCTCACCTGACTTCCATGAATGGATCGGCTAGTTTTGGTGCAGTAGTGTAGTGCGAATGAAGACGGTGTTTGAGTTTGGTTTTCCAGCTTCGGTATTATGATGATGTTGCGTCTTCGGGTGAGCCGTCGGAAGTGTCGTAAGTAGCAATTTTCTACAAGTGAATTTTGTTCAAGTGCGGCAGTATCTACGTCGGCTTCAGTAGGACATATACTAGGGCTTACCTCACAGAAAAGAGAGCCCTCGCTGACAGCGCTGTGGTCGTTGGTTATCTAGATGAATGAAAAGTGCGAGTTCGTTATCGGTAGTAGTTTTTTATCCGACGGGGTGCCATTGAAGATGTTGTTGCGTGGTACGTTTTGGTGTTGCAGAAGAACAGACAGTGTTTGCTCACAGAAGGAAAAGCCCTCGTTGGTGGTGTTGAACGCAGTCATGGATTTGCTCGTTAGATGTACTAGACGTTTTGGTGATATTCCCCAATGGAAAGAATGTTGCAATGTTGTGAACGAAAAATTTAAATTTTTTTTTAGATTGGTGGTATCTGGTGTTGCTTCGGGATGACATATACCCATTGCAAAGCTTACCGGGAAGAAGAATGTTTGTTGCTCCTGCTCCTGCTTTTGCGTTTTACCTCCTGGAAAGTGATTTCGGAGGTAGTTGAAGACTGTTGAGAACGATGCCTTTTGGGTGCGATAGCTGTTTCATCTCGATCATCAGAAATGACGAAGTCAGTTGTCTGGGCTGTAGTTTCTTTATTTTCATTTTTGCTGGATCCAGTTTTTTGAGTGCTATTGTTTATTAGTTCGCGGGAAAGAGAAGATGGTCTGCTCACTTGCTTTGAGGTAGTTGCCATAATGCGATCCGATATTTCAGTGACAAGAGTTTTTTGGGTACTGGGGTTATGCTCTCCATCTGTTGTTTCCATTTCGTTTTCTTCTGGGGACCCGGAAGATGGCAGAGGGATATTTGTTTGTGATGATGACGGTGCGATAATGCCTTGAACAACTTGAGCTGCAGTGAGACGGCTATTGATGTCATGACCTAGCTCCTTACGTACCTCGTTACAGGTACGGCCGATATGCAGCGGTCTGACGCAGTAACGGCAGGTGCGGATCTGGTTTCGGTAGGTGATGTATGCGGTGCGAGTAGTCATCGGGATGTAGGATGGAATTGGTTTTTGGATTCTCATCCGCACTAACCTTACTCCGGTGAGTAAGCCTGGCCAGAAGTTCTTCCACACTTCCGCACGTGTGGAAGTTACCTCTCCGTATGGCGCTAAGTGCTTGACGATTGTTTCGGTGGAGATGTAGGATGGCAGATCAGCTACTCTAACCTCAATCGCATTGTCATACGGGACTATTGGAATAGCGTATTCCTTATTGTTTAGCTCAACAGTATGCTTTAGGCTATGCTCTGCTACTAGCTCTTCCACATACGATTGGGACTTGAGTTCTATTATGACTCGTGCTTTTTTCATGCTGGGCTGGATGCAGCTGACCTTGGTCATGTCAAGCTGGATTTTCTTGCTGATGTACTCGAACACTTTTTCTAGTTTGGGGCGGACTGGCATGCCGCTAAAGTCTATATAGACAGAGTCTTTGGGTAGTCATCCATATTCGTGGTTGAAATACGCGATTCCACCGGGAGCGCACTATTTGGCGTATAGCCTTTCGGACTTTGTCCGGGGCACAATACACTACGTTGTTTTCACTCAGCGATTGTCTCAAAACACGTCTGTTCGATACAAAAGCAAAATGTCGACTGGTGGTTGTTGAACATTAAATGTGGGTCAATAATATGAGCTTTTATTTTGAAGTGGTAAAGGTTCAATTCAATATTATGATTTGGAAGAAATAACATGCTTATGCAAACATGTGAATGCAATAAATTTGAAAAGAGGTCTGTTGTGAAATTTGGCTGAACATGCACTTGCGAGTGTTGGCAACTCACAAGTGCCTTACTGTGCTTTATGACTTGAACTATGAAATGATCTGTAAATGATCATTTTGGAATACTACACTCATAATAATATGCTTCGTTATAATGTTTTGCATCGTCATTGGTCCAGTAATCGTACCCATGAGATTCATCTTCAACTTGGAAGTTTGGTGTATATGCTTGTGTTCGGTGGTTCTACCCGATGATGGTATTCTAAACTGATTTGGTTTGGGGAAATTTTGAGAAGGTGCTTGAGGAACATAAGCAGTATTAAATGCAGCATTTGTTCTTTGGTTAACTTTATTGAATGAAGTATTGATTGGTGGTTGTTTATGATTGTATCCAAACGTGTTTGGTGCTGGTGCCTTATGAGGTTGTGGATAAGGAGGTATAAATTTGTTTGATTTGAAGAATATGGAGGTCGGGTTCCATTATTATGTTCCATCCAGGGTGCACGTTGTTGGGGAGGCCTATAAGGTCTGTTGTTGTGGAGAAATGTGCTTCGGAACAGCACCAGCGTTAGAAGGGTTAGGTGTCTGGGGTTTAAATGCCTATCCGCACATAATTGTGATTACTTTTTTCTGAGCAAAATTGAAGCGCTTCTTTTAGAGTAGAAGGTTGTTGTGTTCGAATTATTGGTCCAAGTGGTGGGTGGAAACCTGCCACAAACACTTTTAGACCAATTTCTTGATAATATTTCTGTTTTGGTATCTTAACATTAGCGTCTTTTTCATTTAAATTTAATTGATTAATTAACAACGAAATTATATATGATATGCTTTCATAAAGCTCCTGCACTGTGTTGGCTTGCGACAGCTTGAATATGTCTCGTGTGAGTGAAAACTCATCTCGCTTAATGTGATAGTTATCAAATTATTTTTGATTTCATCCCAATTTAGCTCGGTGTCGTACAGCTCCGAAACTGTGTCGGCATCTCCGATAGCTTTCGATCGTATGGCTTGCATCCATACGTAAAACATCGGCGAATTACTCGCTCGCTGCATGATAGGCATAACCCTATTCCCAGCTTTTAGGAATTTTCATCAAACGGAACTATATCTCGCCGAGTCGACGGCGTCTGGAGGCTTTTAAGTACATCATCTGCAGGCGTTGTCTCTCTGTTAGTATTTGTTGAGTTTACACTCAACTGGTTCAGCCGGGCAGAGATTTTAGCCATCTCTCGCTCCAGTAAAACAATTTGCTCGTTCACGGCACCCGGTTCTGCATAAGCAAAATGTATGGGCTCGGCCGGATGAGTCTGGTTGTCGATGCGAATATCTTCCTCTTTGATAGCGACTAAACGCTGTCATCTTGTTTCTGGCATTTTATTTTCTTCACTGGTTTAAATTAAACAAAATATAAATTTTCACTCTGATTTCGGATGGGATATCACATATTTCAATTTCACTCCACTTTGAATTTCATTAGTTAGTTAGGATTTTTACCTTTTTTATTTTTATGTTACATTTTCTTTCTTATTTTGTGATATTCATGGAGTCGCTTACAGGTGGTCTGGGCTGTCCCTCTGAATAAGTATGGGTTTATTGGTTGATAGATCGAATAGAGTTTTTATTTTTATCAGGAAAACTTCTATTTGTCCGATTAGATTTATTATAAATTTAAACGACTTACCTGGTAAACTTCCGATTTGTGGATTCTGAAACACTTAACAACTCGCGGAGGTTCTTTTTCTTGTGATTATGTTTTTGTTCGACTGTTACTACGCTATATTCATTCGCTTAGGCGCTTAGGCTCGATCTAACTAAAACTATTAAACACTTAGAAAAAAATCAAATCCGCACGACTGCGCCAATTACGAATTCATGCTGTGAATTGCACTTTTTAAAAAATAACTACTGACTACTCACGATGGATGTCTAAACTAGAACATTTTTATTCATTTATTCGTTACATCGAAGAGCCCTTGCTTGATCCCTAAAACCTGATAGTCTAGCACTTGACAACGTCGATGGGTAATGGATATCGTCTGGTTGCATGTGTCCGTCGTTGTCTCCATGTGACCTCGATAACGCTGACTGCGTATTCCCGGTGCCATCACAAGCTGATTCTCCGATGTCTTCAATGGTTGATGGTGTGGTTGCGGGTTTAACTTATATTCAATGTCATATAGTAGTATATAAAGTATAGTAAATGAATAAGATAATAATAAATAATAAAGTGAATGAATATAAGAATGATGATAACAATCCCATTTGAAATTACATGACTACAGATTGTTGTCCTGTTGCAATTGTAGAAAGACTACCAGATTGTGAACCTGGAAGTTGTAGACAATGTAACTACGAGGAAAAAAATGAATTTAATATTATTATACAATACTTGGGATCCATGGATGGTCTGAAGTTAGATAGATTATAGAGAATAGTAAACCTAAAAATTTCGATGTGTTGTTCGTTTCCTTGCAGCGCAATAATTATTTATAGTAAATCTCATAGGTGAATTTAATGAACTTAATTTTAATGCAATACCATCATATCGTTTCATATCATAACATAAGGTAACAAAATGACGTTATAAAATAATACCATTAAAAAAATACAAAGCAAGACAGTACATGATAATAGAATATATTCGCAACTTAGCTGCTCAACCACTCATTGAAAGACTTCAGCTGTTGCAGCTTCTGTAGGATAATGATCTAGTAAGATTAGCATATGTACGCACAATTATAGGTAGAGAACATATTATGCGTATGTACAAAATATTTCTGACATCAACTGATTTGTTACTGAAAATAAATATGTATTTATATTCTAATAGTCCTGGAAAAGCTAAAAACATAAATATCAAAGATAAAATTTCAATAAAAGATTTATGATATGTTTTTCTTATATGTTTTCTGAAAAGCAGCATATTATTCTATAAGACATATGTTCAATAATTTTATTCATACTGTTTTAGTTACATTTCAAAGATTTTTGAGTGATTTGAGTGATCAAAGAGCCCAGTTTGATGATTTCTGATATAAATGGCTTATCTGATCATTATACCAGTAAACCAAATATTCAAATTTAATCTCATACTGCTTATAAGCGCATGCCAGTCATTCATGAATATAGTAGTTGAAGTTCAGTAGTTCAAAAGTAAATGGTATGCTGAAATGCTAAAAAAAAATAAATTGATCCTTTAATGCTTTTCAGGTTGCTCCAGGTTCTTGAGATAAATCTTTTTAAAATGGTAAAAAAGTGGAAAAACTAATTGATTCTTAGCTTCGGGTCTTGGCAAAGAATCCCCACTGAACCCTTGCGGCACATCAAGCCACACAGTTCAGCGCAAGGGTGCTTGATACTCCCCTACGAACATCTTTGCAATGAATGACAGGCGGTAACATACAATTTGGGAGAGGAACTTGTAGACGGTAACTTGTAGCGTGGTTGCACGATACTTGCAGCAGTCTAGCTTGTTACCTTTTCTGTATATAGGACACACGATACCTTTCATACAATCCTCCGGTAAATACTCTTCCTCCCAAATCTTCGTAATTACCTGGTGCAGTGCCCTAGCCAGTACTTTACCACCGTATTTAAATAGTTCGCTTGGAAGTTGGTCAACAGATTTGCAGCATTGCACTATGGGTAAAGTGGTGGCCAAACATCGAAAAATTGACTTGCTTGGAATGACGTGTCTTGTACACCATTCGATGAGCTGCAGCATCTTCCCAACCGTTTCCGCAAGGCTAGAAAGCGTTATCTTCGTTCGAGGGATGAAGAGCACCAAGCTGAGCTGCGTGACATAGAGAGCAAATACAACTCTTTGCATGCGCAATGCTTTCGCTGCTATATTCATCGAACGGACGATAGTATTAAACAGGATCCTAAATTGTTTTGGGCGTACGTAAAAAATCGAAAACAGATGAATGGAATTCCTCAATGTGTGTATTACAAGGAGTCTACAGCTGAAGCCCCACTTGATGCGGCACACTTGTTTTCGTCTTTCTTTCAAAGTGTGTTAAGTGAAAACCAACCACCTTCGTCTGAAATGTACCTGAACTGTCTGCCGCGGTACGACCTGAACCTTGGACCTTTCAATTGTTCTCCGAGGGATGTTTTCGATAAGTTCCAATCGATAGACGCTCCAAAAGGTGCCGAGCCGGATCGCCTTCCACCCCTCTTTGTCAAGAAATGCGCCGAGTCGCTTGCAGTACCCGCAAGTATAATTTTTAATCGATCCATGGTGGAAGGAACATTCCCGAGTTTATAGAAGAAAGCTACAATTACTCCCATTCACAAAGCGGGGAGCATTCATGACGTAGAGAACTATCGTGCTATCGCAATCTTAAACTGTGTTCCAAAGGTCTTTGAGAGTCTCATTCACGATTCTCTCTATCCAAAGGTGCAACACGTCATCTCCGAACACCAGCATGGATTTGTAAGGAAACGTTCGACAACGACTAACCTGATGCCTTACGTTTCTTCGCTAAACACCGCACTCGAGAAGCGTCAGCAGGATGATACCATTTACGTTGATTTTGCCAACGCGTTCGACAGGGTGCCGCACTTTCTGGCAGTTGCAAAATTTTTGAAAAAATGGGACTCCCGGAGTGGTTGATACTTTCTTATCTCACTGAGCATAGTGCATTCGTACGCATTAATGGAGTGACTTCGGACCCTTTCATAGTCACATCGGGCGTACCCCAAGGAAGTCATTTGGGTCCGTTCCTATTTGTACTATTCGCCAACGATATATGCAGTACTGTTAAGTCCCCGAAGTTTATGTTTGCTGACGACCTGACATTCTTTAGAGTAATAACCTCATTGGTTGATTGCTGTGCCATCCAAGCGGATATTGAACTACTGCTTGGTGCTTACTCAACGGAATGGATGTAAATGTACGGAAATGTAGCGTCATCTTATTCTGCCGTACAAGAAACACTACCGTTTTTGACTACAAAATGTCTACAGCCAGCATCCGTAGGGTTGATACTGTCAAAGATTTGGGCATTCTACTAGACAATAAGTTAAATTTCAGGCAACATGTAGCTGCAACTACTGGTAAAGCATATGCGGTGCTTGGCTTTATAAAACGAAACACGCAGCAGTTTGTGGACGTATATTGTTTGAAAACGCACTACTGTTCACTTGTACGCAGCGTACTTGAATATGGTGTGCTTATGTGGGCACCTTACCATGCTGTCCAGAGCAGTCGGATCGAGCGAATCCAAAGAAACTTTTTGCGATACGCGTTGCGAATGCTACCATGGAACGATTCTGTACGTCTGCCACCTTACGAACAACGATGCGCCCTAATAAGGTTGCCTTCTTTGACAAACAGGAGAGTGTTACTGCAACGCCTTTTCGTGTTTGATGTTTTGAACAACAATGTAGACTGTCCAGTGCTGCTGAGCAAAATTCAAATCAACGTTCCTCCTAGATCAACCCGGCGTGCAGATTTTCTTCGACTTCCATTGCATCGCACCGTTTTCGGACAAAACAACCTATTTGAACTTTGCTGCCGTCGTTTTAATGAAGTGTCTGTGCAATTTGATTTTAATGTGTAAGAGACTTTTTTCAAAATTAGAATAAGTACATAGTAAGAACTGTCTGTGCGATAATTTTAATTCGACCAGAAATAAATAAATTAATAAAAGAGATAGCCAGATAGTTCAAACCTAGATTCTAAAAATTTCAGCCCATTGTGATGAAAGCTCATTGCGCCACAGACATCAGACTTAGGAAAATTGTGAAAATTGAAGAAAAAATGCATTTTAAACAAATGCAATTTTCTCAGCGAATAACGGTCCAATTTTAGAATTTAATACACCGTTAGAAAGGTAATTGTCTAAAATTTTAAATGGCTATGTTGTTGAGGTTACACGGTTTATAAAATTAGTAAAAATAAGGGCAATTATTGAAAAAAATGTTTTTTTGCATAAGTTGGACTATATCTAACGAGCAGGGCCGAACAGTCTCAAGAGACCACCACCACAGATTAGTTTGGGGTCTATACTATCTGCGGATCGAGAATCCAGTTGCGGATAGCTGCGGATGAGCGTCATTTTGGCACAAAGACGAAAAAATGGTTTTTTTTGTTAATTACGATTATCGATTATGTGAGCATAAACCAAAAAAATCGTACAAATTAAAAACTACTTGAAAGGTGGACCTGTTAAATGTCAAATTTAGTCTTGAAAATGTTGCACACTTAATTATTATTTATGTTAAAAATGGGTAAAAACAGACCGAAAACTAACATTCCATATAGAAACTGTATCTACCCAACTGGACTAAAAAGTTTTCAATTTTTTCACGATAACTTTTTTTTTTTTTTTTTGGGGAATTTTTTTGTTTTTTTGCCCTTTTAAAATTTTTACCAATTTTTTTTTGTTTTTTTTTTTTTTTTAAAAATTTTTTCCCTCCCCCCCCCCTAGGAAAGCGGAACCTAGGCTCACCATAGTACATATATTCATCACATTCGGCAGTCATCCAACTTCAAACGTAAAAAGATGTTTGATTTCTCCAATAAATGGACGCAGTAACCAAGAATATATAATCCTGGCAAATAAAATTAGGTCATGAATATAATTAAAAGCTACAAAAACGTTTCGGAGACTTAAATTTCGTAAAAATAACGAGCAGTCAGATTTTCAACACAATTTCTTACCTTTGCACTACAAATTCGTCGTATTGATCTAACCGTACTAGGGAATATACTCGAGCCAGACTCCAAGTTTTCTCTTTAATTGCACTATATCCTCACACATTTTCGTTGCGTAATTGCACAAACCATAAAAATCACACTTCACTTATTACACTAGCCACACGAGAATCTACGAATACGTGATAAAATACTAGAAAACTATGGGATTAATTTTCACAATAATTTAAATACGCTTGCACCTATTCTGAACCGTGTTTACAATCGACGTAATCGCTTGATGTTGCCAAACTATTTTATTATGACTCTTATTCGAATGAAATGGGTTTGGCAGTACTTCAATATCACCTTTTTTGTGGGAGTGCTACACATCGCCCAAAGTTGAACTATTTTATTTTTCCATAGATTAAATAAATAATAACATACTTCTGATTGTAGATTTTTTCAATATTTACCGAGAAATAAGATTCCACATTTAATAATATTTTTCCATCTCTGTTGAATTTGGCGGCACTACTCACATACTGTATAGCATACACATCAACGCTAGTGTGCGTGTTCAATCATTCATAGAGCTTCTATGCCCAACGTTATGGTGAGTCTTGTTGTCAATATTCTCATGGAAAAATAACAAACAAACCCTTTCATTTTGTCTTATGTCATTTTCGGTTATTGCCAGTGCGGAACTGGGTTCGCCCTAGGTCCGCCCTAACAGCTGTCAAAACGTTTTTTTATTCAATCGGGTCGGACCTGGATCCGCTCTGGATCCGACCCAACATCGAGGGGGTTCGCTCTCAAGTTTTTTCGAGGTCCAACCTGGGTTCACCAACACACACAAACATAACTGTCAAAATAAAATGTTTATGTTTGTTTATGTTTATGTTTTGCACTAATACCATCATACTGACTAAACTCTGGATCCGTTTTTGTTCGGTAATTGCGAGTCAGAGTCAGACCTGACCCAGGTTTAAAACCGAAAACGACATTAGTTATATCCATGCTACCCAACACACGTGAAATGCTGTCAAATGATCTACTTCATGCGAGAATTTCTTTTTAAAAGGGCCTTGTCGAAGTTCTTTTGATTGCAAACATTGAGCTTTTACTTATGTCACACTCTGCATTTTAATTAATAAATATTTTCAGTCAAGTTTTGAACTTTTTATTATTGATTTGAATTGAAACAGACATAGTCCTCCTTGAATATGAGAACAAATGAACCCTAATAGTAATATCCCATGTTTCCCAAAGATGCTCAACCAATATTGCGCATTTCGCTCACCACTGGACTCCGAACTTACTTTTATAAGTGCGGGATTGTCTCAAATCGTGTCGTTGTCTTCGTCGTTGTCTTCAGTGCGCTTATGCTGCAATATCAACTCGTGAAGAATAAGTGCGCCGAAGACATCGACACGATTGTATGCAAACCAGCACTTTCGTTCACTGTTCTGCACTTAAAATTCATTGCGAAACAATAGGGTGCAAAGTGCGCAATATAACCAATATGTTATAAGTGCTGAAAGTGAGATATTAGGCCTGTTTAATGACCAGCTCGCGATGACTCTCAACCTCTTTTTTGTCTCTTTTCGGCATTCGTTCAGGGATTGATGCCAAAAAGAGTTAGCATGATACTCCGAGTTAGTTCGAGTTGGTCATTAAACAGACCCATTGTTTTATGTGTATTTGTGCTACAGCGTTATAGACGATTAAACGACCTAATTTAATCTCATACAAAAAAAAGTAAACAATGCCCGCAAATAACTGACACTTTCTGAGGGCCAGGCGATGGCTAGATAGGGCATACCAAAAGAGTGAAAGAGGCAGATAAAAAGTGCTGACGTCAAGGTGCAAGCGTTTATTGAGGTTATTACGTTCAAATGTATTAGTGTTTGTTGCGTAGATGTGGTAGTGATCGTCTCCAATGTTTTCCTTTAAAACTAAACGTCAAGCGTACACGCTCGCAGTGAATGTTGGGTAATATGTGAATTTACAATCAAGGTTTTGAACAATACGAATTGGTACACATTGTTTGTATGTATTAAAATTTTAAGAAAAACGGAAGGTTACTTGTGTATCTGCAAGACGCCAGTGTGCTGGCGTAAACGTTACTAATATTCATTACACTTACTCTTTGATGTAATATGAATAAGAATGGCGAAGACATTGGCATCTGGGACGAAGAAATAAATACGAAACATGTGAACGTTAAAACGAGCCGATATTTGACTGTCACTGCCTGTCAAAGCGAGTCGAGAATCAAAACAACGAAAAAAGCTTTGAAGAACTTGGGAAAACAATGCAACAAACAAAATCGATTTAGTTCCTTTTAAGCTATGACTAAAAAGGTCAATACAGGTTTTATCCTTCAAATCTGTCGCAAAGATGTGATTTCTGACACAGTTTTCGCAACAGATATTGACGGATTCCTTGATTCCCTCTTTTCCTTCTGTCAGGTACTCTGTCTTGTGCAGAAAGTTCCTCAGTGCTACGAATTCGAAGTTGCGTGGTACTTAGATTCGTCTTAGACTATCCTATCGCAACACGGGAAGCAGAGTGACTTGCAGTTTCATGTTGACAACTATCCAATCGTAGTTTTTGTCTTTGCTGATTTTTTCGGTCCGTATTTACTTCTGTATTATTTGCAAACTTTAATTTTTTTAGGTTCGCTTGAAGTCCATTTTTCAACCCTTTTCCGGAGGACCATAGTGCACAGTACTCTTAAGAGTCCCACAATGGTACAAGGACGATGACCAACCAATCCTAATACGGAAAACAGACGCTGTATTGATCCGCCCCTGATATGGATACAACAGATGCTTAGATAGACTGCACCAATCGAAGAGCCTCCGTTCCCTGTCAGCATACGACCAACGTCACACTGAAGTTGGTTATTCGATCTTTCCTATGACTATTCGTAGCCAATTCGCCACCATGGGGAGGCAGGGATAGAAGTTACTAGACAAGAAGCTAGTGATAACAGTAAGATCTATTCTATACCTGCAGTATGCGAAGGAACAATGTACGCATTGGCCACTCATTTATCACCCAAATTCGCCAGTAGAGAATACTTATTCGAATGTACCAATATCCGCTAATCGCGTCAGATTAAACGACAGGCTGCGTAATCCTTTACCCATCCGCTCTCGAAAACAATCAACCGTAACACTTCGATTTCTATGATCACGTAATCGTTTACAAGCAGGTTATGAGACAGTTATGCCTGGGACAGACATACAACGTACAGCGTTGTACTTCTTTAGTCTAGTACGTGTTTTTTGGTACTGGATTAAAGTATTTGACAGTTCGTACAACGGTCAGCGTTGTATGTCTGTCATAAGTACTATACACGTTCAAACCATTAGCTTGTCATTGAGCTTTAGATTGGAATTGTGTATTTCTTATCTCTTTTACTCTCACGGTAATGTTAGACAGAGCGACTGTGACGACAAACTTGATGCGTAGTTTAAAAACGAGCAAATGTAGGAGATAGCAGGCTTCACGTTACAATACCGGTACGCTAAGCCGTGGTGTACAAACAAGACAAGAAAATGGGCACACTCAAGAGCAACAGCGGTGCCAAAGTTGCCGTTCAACAGTGAAGCATTATTTATTGTTGAGTACTGTTGGATAACCCCGAAACATATTTTTTCATTGCATATTATAGTGCCAGCTGATGGACAATATGTATAATCATAAGCATAGAAAAATCTCAAATGATAGAAAGAAACGTGAAATAAATAGTGATTCCAGATCATCTAAACATAAACTAAAATCAACTCGATGTCCAACATCACAATCTGGCAACAAGCCTGGATATGAGAAGAAGCTGGATGCCCCCAGCTGGCGCAATTTGAGCAATATAAAAAAGGTTGTTATTTGTTGTTTCGTATCAACGTGCCTTCAAGCCTCAGGCTGATTCGTCATACCAAGGAGATGACCTGGACCCTACATATGGAACCCATCAACATATGGCCGGGATCAACAGCTTTACTTTCAATCCGAAAGAAGACGTGGTCATCAAAGAGTTTTTGTCTCAGAAAATCTCTACTTCACCGACTGGAATTGATACAATACCGACTGGGGTGAGAGTCAACCGCGCTTATCACTACACGACTGGCACCGTTCTATAAAAAATATTAAAGTCTGACCGAACTGAATAGCGTCACCTTCAAGAAAAGAGTGCAGACAAATCATGCGTAGGCGTAAAAAAAACGCAAGGCACATCATCAGGATTATGCTGATAACAACAACAAAAACAATAACAAATTATTCATCACGTCACACATAAACTGTATTCGTGTTCAAACGGTATTACCTCTGGACAAAGATGTTTTGGCAGCAGCACGTGTGCAATTCTCCCGGTTAGCAAACGCAGACAATAGACCGACATTTAGAAACTTAAAAAAATTAGAAAAACCAACTAAAGGGCGAACACGAAATTATTGCGACACATTCAACAGGGCATAACTTTTTTACCATTGGGTAAAAATCAACCAAATTTTGCACACTTTCTCATTGATGTGTATTGTTTACATGCTGTCAAACTCGAAGTCGTGTTTTTCGATTCAACGAAAATGGAGGTGAACCAACGCGAGTCGAGAGAACAAATTCTTTCCAAACACCTGGAATTTCCTGACCTGTCGCACCGGCAGATGGGAAAAATGTTGAACATTCACCATTCAACCGTCTCCAGAGTGTTGAAGTGGTTCCAGGAGCGGTTGACGTTGGACCACGGCAAAGGAGCTGGAAGAAAACCGGGACCGGAGAACAAAAAGACGGAGGGAAAGGTGAAGCGGATGATTAAAGCAAATCTCAACGTCTCAAGTCGTGATTTGGCTAAAAAGATCGGCATGTCGCAGAGCTACGTCCAGAATGCAAAGAAGAGAGCTGGACTACATACATACAAGGTACAGAACTTCCCAAACCGCGATGAGCGGCAACAATCGATGGCTAAAACTCGGGCACGGAAGCTCTACGAGAAGATGCTGACAAAATATGGCTGCTGTGTGATGGACGACGAAACGTAAATAAAAGCCGATTTTAAGCAAATTCCGGGGTTGGAGTTTTTCACCGGCAAGAGCAAGTTCTATGTGGACGACAAATTTAAGAAGAATAAAATGTCGAAGTTCGCCTCCAAATATCTCATTTGGCAGGCCATCTGCTCTTGCGGACTGAGGAGTGAGCCTTTCGTGACAAAGGGCACAGTAAATGGCGAGATCTACAAATCTGAGTGCCTCGAGAAGCGCCTTTTGCCGTTCTTGCAGCAGCACGACGAAGCTCCGCTATTTTGGCCAGATTTGGCATCATGCCACTATTCTAAAAGTGTCCTGGAGTGGTATGAGGCCAATTCTGTCCATTTTGTTCCAAAGGACATGAATCCGCCAAACTGTACGGAGCTGCGCCCGGTGGAGCAGTACTGGGCAATGATGAAGCGGGAACTTCGGAAGAGCAAGAAGACAGTCAAAGACGAGAGGGACATGTTAAGAAAATGGAAAAAAAAAACTGAGAAACTGGTACCGGATGACACAGTAAAGACTTTGATGGAGGGCATCAAGCGAAAATGCGTTCAATTCTACACTCAAGGCTCCATCGATTAACTTTTCTTTTGATTTTTTAAGTAAATATATGTATAAAACTACCCTAAAATTTTGGTTTGATTCTTAACATTATAAGAAAATTGGCATGACATTTTCGGTGTCGCAATAATTTCGTGTTCGCCCTTGAATTCATAATAGCCTCAACCTGTGTCAAAACTGTTACGTATTCCTCGAATGTCAAATGAGTGTCCTTCAAAGTGCGTTTAAGGTGATCCTTAGCACTTTCAACGGCCGCCTCCCAAAGGCCTCCAAAATTCGGAATGAAACACCAATCTATTTCCTTCGACAAACAAAAATCTTCAATTCTATTCACATCACATTGAGACCGAAATAGTTTGTAGAGCTCATTCAGTCTCGTTTTGGCGCCCCAAAAATTTGACCCATTGTCTGAGTGCATTTCTCGAGGTAATCCTCTTCTACTAGCAAAGCATTGCAATGCAGCAATGAACGCTTCCCTTGTCATGTCTGAGACTAGTTCCAGGTGCACAGCTCGTGTCACCATGCACACAAAAACAGTTATGTACGCCTTCTCCACAATTTTCGTCGTCCCTGACTCGTCCCTGATTGGACCCGTCTTCACGAACACCGTACGCGCATAATCCACGCCGGTGACTTCAAACGGATAGGCAGGAGTCACACGGCTAGCGGGCAGATTTCCCATCTGCTGATTCGTCATCGTTGGTCTGGCTCGGAAACAGGAAAAGCAACTCATCGTAATTTTTCGTACAGCGGACCTACCGTCTGTCAACCAAAATCGGCCTCGAAGAATCACCAGCAAACTCGACGGGCCTACGTGCATGTTCTCGAGATGGTATGCTCTTATCGACAATTGGGTGCCTCGGTTAGTTATACGGGTGTTTGGCTATGGTCAGTACGGGTGAATTCTTCAATCGGCCTCCAACTCGCAGAAGTCCATTCTGGAGCACCGGGTTGAGTGATGTAATCCGTTTACATGGTTCGTTGCTCTTGATGTGGCTGATTTCATCTCCCAATACTTCATGTTGCACAACCTTAATGATCTTCTCCAACGATCGCCGTAACTCAGGAACTGTGAGGTAACGTGTTAGATAACGTTAGCAACTCTTCATCCGATATCTGGCGTGGTGGCTCGAATTCGTACCTTGCTGATTGCAAGAACGAGGGACCCTTCCACCATAACTCGTTAGACGTCAAGGCTGTGGGTAGCGATCCTCTTGACACAGTACCCGCGGGGTTGTTCTTGGTAGACACATATTTTCAGGTGTAGTCTTTGGTTTTAGTGACGATCTCTGAAACTCGGTTTCTCACGAATATTTTGAGGGAGGTCAGTGGCTTGCGTAGCCAGGCAAGCACTATTTGGCTGTCAGACCAAAGAACTACGTCATCAAATTCCAACTTCATTGATCCGAGTACCTTCACAACCAGTCGTGACAGAAGTAGAGCAGCTAACAATTATTTCCTTGGAATGCTCAATTCGGATATTGCGGCTACCCTTGACTTGCTGCAAAGCAGTCGCAACTCGGCTTTTCCATCGGGGAACACAGCTCGCACGTTTAAGACCTCGCCGTACGCCAAATTCGAGGCATCAGAGAATCCATGGATCGCCATGGCAACGGCGTTATAAACAATAACTTGTCGGGGTATTTTCAACTCACACATTTGTGGTAGAGCATCACGGAACCTTAACCAGGAAAGAAGCAGTTCTCCTTCAAGATTCTCATCCCAAGAAAGACCAACGGTCCACAACTTTTTCATTAGAATTTTAGCAATTACGATGACGGGAGAGACCTAGCCTAGAGGATCAAAAAGCCTTCCAATCTCCGAGAAAACCTTCCGCTTGGTGAAGGATTTGGGCGTGTTGTCGTTGTGCTCGTAATGAACAAGAATTCATCCGAATTTGGGCTCCAGGTAAGGCCAAGCGTCTTGATCACTTCGTTGTCCGCTCTAGAATCTAAACGAACCAACTTTTCTCGACTTTCCTCTGGGATCTGCTCCAGTAACCCCGGACAATTTGAGCTCCACTTGTGGATAGGGAAACCACCAAGCTGGAGTAGAGCTTCCAATTGGCGCTGCGCTTCCGCAGCCTCTTCTTCACTATCGGCGAAAGAGAGAACGTCATCCACGTAACAATCCTCGGTGATAATTTTGGCCGCAAAGGGAAAACGGGTTCCTTCATCGTTGCACAGCTGAACTAGGCATCTCGTGGTCAGAAATGGCCCGGATGCTGTTCCATACGTCACGGTTAGGAGCTCCAGAACTCGTAGTCGTTGGTTTGGATCTATTCGCCAGAAAATCCGTTGGAATCGGGTATGTTCTGAAGCAATCAGTATTTGCCGATACATTTTGGCTATATCGGCGGTGAACACCACGGTATGGATTCGAAATCGAAGGAGAATGCTTAGCAAATCACTCTGGACGACGCCTCCGACTTGAAGTACCTCATTAAGCGACTTGCTTGATGGATTAGACTTTGCTGAAGCGTCGAAAACTACTCTCAACTTTGTCGTCGAACTAGTAGGGCGTAATACAGCGTGGTGGGGCAAGTAATAACGACCTTGAAAAGGATCATCATTGGATTCATCGACTTCCAGGCAGTGACCTAGTGCCTCATACTCAGCAATGACGCAAGCGTACTGCTGTTTCAGGGTTGGATCTTTTTGAAAACGTCTCTCGAGCATCAGAAAACGACGAAGAGCAACGGATCGGTTGTCGTGGAGTTCTGCTATATCATCTCGGAAGGGAAGTGAAACCACGTACCGCCCGGTAGACGTTCGTCTGTGCGTAGAACGGAAATTCTCCTCACACGAGTCTGTTTCTACTTCCTCCTTCGCGGATTGCGAAATGTCCTCAGCTTCCCAAAACCAACTTATTGTCTCACCGAGGGAATCAAGCGAAGCAGGGTGGGCAAGCACGGTATTGGCAACTTCGTTGCGGAATTCTCCAGAGAACACCCAGCTCAGATATGTCTCCCGGAGCTCGGTTAGACCATCGGCTAGATGGATGTGACCAGACTTTATCAAGGCAAAAAACTTCGAGGCACCGATAAGCATGTCGATTCTAGCAGGCGTGTGGAACGCAGGATCAGCAAGCTGAACTCCGACCGGAATCGGCCAGGAAGAAGTGTCGATTTTGACGGAAGGAATGATGCCGGTTACCTTGGCCACTACAAGGCATTCAACGTTAGTGGAGAAATTGGAACATCTAGACTGCATTGTAACAACCAGCCTATCTCGCACGTAGATCTTCCCTCCGCCTATGCCGGTAACAGGCACGTTCACTTGCTCTCGTGGAATCATCAAACTGTTGGCGATCATCTCGGACACAAAGCACACTTGAGAACCACTATCCAGCATTGCACGACAAGGGACTAGCTGACCATCAGCACTCTCAAGATTTACGATAGCAGTCAACAGCATCACAGTCCTCGCGGTTTGCGAATGGTTGCAGGAACACGAGGGATTGGCGGTGGCCAGCGGAACGATCTTCAACACTTCGCCAGAAGCAACATTGGAAGAACTCTTCTCAGGAGAGGTTTCGGTCTCAGTGGATTTCGAAGGAATCATGGAGAAGGGAATGGTGTCATTTGTGACATGTGAAACAATTACGCTTGGATGCACAATCTTTGGCGCAGTGGCCAGATCGGAGGCAGTTGAAGCATATTCTCAGCTGCTTTACTTTGTTAATGCGCTCTGGGATAGGCATTTTGGTAAAAATGGGAGAGTCAAAATGACGATGGTTTTCTCCACAAACTTTACATTGGGCTTCTGAATTAGAGGAAGTAACAGTATGCAGTTTTTGATTCACAGGTTTGAAATGGGAATGTTTGGATGGAGGCTCTTTCGCCGCAATAGGGTAGCGAGAATGTTGGTAACGCTCTAGAATTTGGCACTCACCTTTCGAAAACCGCACCGTATCTTCATAGTGGGGCAACTCACCGTGCTGCTGCTATCGCTCCCACAGCTGCAGGGTGTGATCATCCAGGTGGGCGGTCAACAGCTTCGTAATGATGAGCCCGGATAGTTCATCCACCGCTAGGCTCTGGTACTCCAGTCCAGCGACGTGGCGCTCACACGATTTTGTCAGTTCCAACAGGTCTTTGAAGCTGCCTTTCGCCACCGGTTTCAGCTGCATCAAGCCGTCGATGTGGGTGTCAACAATGACGCGCTTGTTCTCAAATTGCTCACACAACTGCTTCCACACTTGAACAAAATTGTTGTTTCGGGTCATTTTTGCGTTGATGAGACCCGCTGCGTCACCAACCAAGGCCTTATCCAAGTGGTGCAGTTTGATCGCGTCCGAATCACCACTCTTCACGACAAGGTCCTCAAACATTGCCTTAAATTTGGGCCAATTTTCCACACGGCCATCGAACGACGGTATTGGAACCTTGAGGGGATGGTGCTGCACTACAACTTGGGCCCCTTCAGTTGCAGTCGGCGCCGGTTTGGTGAAATGTTCCATCAGGTTCTCCAGACGATTGATCGCCTCCGTGTGTAAGATATCGAGTTCGTCGAGCTTGTCGTCTTGCTCTCCCATTTTGGCCGGTGGAATCAAGGCAATCACTTCACGGTGGGCTTCATTGTATTCGGCGTAGTAACTCTCAAGCTTCTTACCGTACACTTTTAACATCGATGCACTAGTTTGCGATGATGTTTGGGACTAACATACATCTTCAATGTGTAAAAACTAGTGACCCATTATAAAGCAATACCGGCGCCGCCCGTGCCCGAATGCTGGTCAAGTAGGGAATGGGAAGTAACGTGTTGATATGATACTCGCTTTAAAGGAAGCCGAGAAATCCAATGCACTTCCACGAAAAATCACAGGGATGTTGGATAGTTGGGGAAAGGCTAGCAGCAGGGTTCGTTTTAGTTAACGATACGCTGAAAGAGACCATATTATCCTGTCTTTCTCCACGATGATCAACATGGGGGGAGTTTATAATTGAAATAACACACAAACATACTAAACGCCGTTTGAAGTAGTATATAGTATGTAGCACTATCAGCCAAAAGCAATGGACCGCTCCAATGTGACTGAAAAGAGACAAGCATAACGAAAAACAAAACAAAACAAAATAGACAAAATAGAATAAAACAGGATATTAGATATTGTCTTCAAATTATCGTAGACATAAATTATTTGTTGCTTTGCAAACCAGCTCTCCTCGATGTCCTAGATGACCAAGTCCTGCTGGACTCGCAGCTGCTGCCGTCGGCACTCGTCTACATCAACCCGGTCGTCGCCGAGGTGTCGGAAACCTTCTGGTAGTAACATGATATCTGTGTCTAATACACTCTTCTTGCACCGATTAATTTACAAACTAAGCCTGCACACCGAATCAAAGTTCACTTTGGCACGGTTGTGGTATTTTCCTCTAAAATCTAGTTCTAGATATTGGCACTTGGTTGCGGAAACAGAATCAATAAGAAACATAAACTCGCTTATGACCTCTAACTTTTTTTATTTCACACAGCAATCTAAGGAATATTCCTCTAATATTCCCTAACTTGTGAGGGATATTTTTAAAATATCTAACTCGACTTTCCCAGTGCTTCCCAAACTGAAGTCTAAGAATATTGAAATTTCCGTTTTGAGGCATTTGGGTCAAATGATTTAAAATCAGAAGATATTAAATATACGGGAATCTATCTTCGGCGCTCAGAGAATACCCTAAAATCTTTTTTTGATTCAATCGGCTTTCACGAAAGAATGAATGCATTGTAATGTGCTTTTTGTCAAACAGAGCGCGAGAGAAAATATCTCAGCAAGCTTACTGTGCACCAACGATCATATGAATGGACGTTGTGTGCCGCTCGAATGATTGATTATTTTTCTCTCGCTGCGTTTGTTATTGAGAGAAGGAGAGAGCCGTAATGGTTTGATTCATGCTGTGGCTGAATAATAGTTAGCATTTGCGCGCCAAATTTGTCACCATTCGGTCTGTTGTGGTTTTCGCTCGGGTTTTCGTTTCTGCTTTTCGACGTGGGTAGGTATTTTTTTTTTATTTTTTTATTTTCCGTTGGTCTATTTCCTCACAAAGTGACAATCAGCGACGCCAGGAAGGGGACTCCACCACCTGGACCCTACCTAACGACTCATGAATATGAGCCGGGACCAACGGCTTTACTTTCCTTTTCCGAAGGAAGACGTGACCAGATTTTTTTCGCCTCAGAATAAATCACCGACGTCGACTGGGATTGAACCCAGACCCACTGGGGTGCAAAGTAGCGATCATTCTTACCACTACACCACCGACGCCGGCATGGGGTAGGTATTTGACTGCTAGATTAAATTAAAAAGAAAATCGATGGTTTTACGGAAAATTCTTTACGTAATCAATATTTCGTCTCCAACAAGATCATGAAGCGATTTCTGATCTCGAATCATGTTAAAGATGCCTTGGGGGCAGGAGAAACGCCAGAAACAGGATGAGAAAAGAAAAGCTATAATGCGCAAATATGATGACAGCATTATCGTCAGGTTGGTTTTACGCACAAGGTGGTAAATAGTGAAGACCGTCCACAATGTGTTGTGTACCTCAAGATTCTTTCGGTGGAATCTATCTTCTTCTCAGCATAGCTTAAGCGGCATTTAGAAACCACCACCCGAATTTAGCAAAAAAGGACAGGGATTCTTTTCAACAAAAATTGGGTGAAAATAAAAAGCAGCAGGCTTCTTTTTCGCGACAAGCACTCATCAGCTAGCAACGCGTTGCTGGCATCGTACAAAGTGGCCTATCGTGTGGCGCAGACAAAAAAAACCGCATACCATCGCAGAAGAATTGTTCTTACCAGCCGCCGTGGATCTGGTTTCGACTATGATTGGAGAGCATGCGAGTCAACAGCAGCTGAAAGTGCCCCTTTCCAGCTTATTACCATTGCACGTAGGATTGACGGCATGGCCAGCGTCATCAACTGCATCAGCTCGTAGATTTTTTTGAAAAACCGACAGTACGCGTTGCAGTTAGATGAAGCTACGGTTGCTCGGGATGCATCTAATTTGCTACGTCCGGTTCATCAATGAAGGCGACTTTTCGGAAGATCTGCTGTTTTGCAGCCTGTTTTGAAAGGAGGAACATCGGGACAGGTTGGAGAAATAACCGATTCTAAGGTTGAACATGGAATTCCTTGGCAAAACTGTGTGAGGAATCTGCAGACGGAGCACGTGCTATGTCGGGAAAGGGCGATTTCAGGGATTGCAAGCAAGGGTTCGCAGTAAGGCTCCCAATACCCGTGGACTCATTGCATTATTCATCGAGAGGCATTGGCAGCCCAATGTCACGAGCAAAGACATCAGCGACGTTGAAAAGTGGTTGAATTTGGTTAAGACGCGGCCGATGGAAGCAAGATTTTTTTGCAAAACTTTGTCCATATATGAATTCTAGTCTGCTCTATTACATCAGTGCTCGATGGCTCTCATTTGGTAATTCAATGTTGCGAGTGTTCGAGCTTAAAACCGAAATTCATTCGTTTTTGGTTGATGAAAACCATCCGTGTACCACAAAGTTTGCAGATCCCGAATTTTCTGGTTAAAATAGGATTTCTCACTGATCTGTTTGAAAAACTAAATGGTCTTAACAGGTCTTTGCAAGGCAAAGGGTCGCACATCTTGCAGCTATCTGACAAGATAGCTGCGTTCAGAAAAAAACTTGAACTGTGGAAAAATTGCACAAAAAATGAAGATTTGGCTTGCTTTCCCCGGCTCAATTCTTTTCTGCAAGAAAATCAGCTTTCGTTGCCACAATACCTGAAACCGGCTTTTGCAGATTTCTTAGCCAAATTGTCTCTGGAAATGGATAAATATTTTCCAGTAAGTGAGATCAAAGCCGTATTTGGGTAAGAAATCTATTTATTGACGAAGTTCAAGTGCCAATAAATGAAGCAGAACAGTTCGTTGATTTAGCAACCGACTCCAGCATGAAACTGAAATTCCAAGCTTTATCGCTGATTGAATTTTGGACTCATGCACACACAGCATACTCACTGATCGGCATTAAAGCGTTGCGTGTTTTGATTCCATTCGCAACTTCATATTTATGAAACAGGGTTCTCGGCAGTGGCTGCTATTAAAACCAAATATTGTTCTAAGCTTGATATTGAAAGATCAGGTTAACCTTGGACCGCTGCTGTTTGTTCATATACTTCAACGACGTATTGCTTCTACTAGGAGATTGCTGCAGGCTTGCGTATGCTGATGATCTAAAGCTGTTTTTTTGTGGTACGGACTGCCGAGGATTGTACTCGTCTTCAAGCATTATTGGATCGATTCACTGATTGGTGCCGTCGGAATAAACTTATGATCAGCATTCCAAAGTGTATGGTAATGTCGTATTACCGCATCAAGCAGCTGATTGTTTACGACTATACCATCAATGGCGTCGTTCTACATAGAACCGACCAGTTCAGCGATTTAGGTGTTCTACTGGATCATAAATTGTCGTTTAACCTCCACCGCTCTGCTGTGATCTCTAAGGCTAATCGCCAGCTAGGGTTTGTGTCAAAAATCTCAAGAGACTTCACTCGACCCGTACTGCCTGAAAGCTCTCTATTGCTCACTGGTACGACCGATCCTAGAAAATGCCGCCTTGGTCTGGCTTCCTCATCAATTGACTTGGAGCTTGAGGATTGAAACAATACAGCGCAGGTTTATCCGGATGGCATTGCGTAATCTACCATGGCGTAATCTCCCGCCGTATTCAGATCGCTGCAATCTGCTGCAATTGCATACCTTGGAACGCCGACGGAAAAATCAACAAGCGGTTTTTGTTGCTAAGCTTTTGAATGGAGAGGTCGACTGCTCGAGGCTTCTCTCTAAACTGAACATCCGAGTTCCTCCGAGAGCATTACGGAGTGGTAATCTCCTCCAACCCCGATTCCATCGAACAGCGTTTGGAAACAACGAACCTCTAACAGCTATGATGCGAGCGTTTACGACTGTCGAAGAATTGTTTGAATTTGGGGAATCTTCAGCTCACTTTTTGGCTTGTATTCGTAATGCTCGTTTTATTGAGTTTTTAGTTTGTATCATGTAGACAATAAGTCCGATGAACTAAGTTGATTAAATAAATAAATAAAATAAATAAATAAAAGAATCCCTACTGAGCCCCTGCGGCTCGACTAGCCGACCAGTTCAGCGGACGGGTCTAATCAGAGGAACTGCGCTCTGTAGAATTACTAAAAACGGTAAAAAAAGACAACCAAAACCGTGAGGCGAGACAAATAGAAAGGTCGAAAAACAGAAAAAAAAAAACAACACGGCGTGCCGCTTCACATTAAAAAAAGAAAGGTGGCGGATCTGAAAGAGATGAGATTGTACGGGAGCAGGAATTGTACGATTGTGAAAAATATAATGAGTACTTAGCTGAATTAATACGATATCCATTGGCATTGATGCAACGAGCAATTCGCCGGCGCCGCCACACTAGGCAACTTTGTTTTGTCCTTCTGATTCATTCCTGGCTTCCGGCTTTTCCACGCTCTTCTTTTCTTTGCCCATTATCCAAACACAAAATCACATACAGGCACGCGCTTACATGCAGTATTTACAACGACCGCCGAAAAAATACGAACGTTTTGGGGCAGCCATCATTGTTCGGGGAGACTACTGTTCGCAACCGCCATATTCTTTCATACACTATGGTCACTTATTAGCGGTACCTGTCCGGCACCTAATCGGTTCGTCAGCGGGTTTTGCGACGGATAAACACGTTTTGTCCCTCGGCGGGACGGATTTCACGCGAAATTGGGACATTTTTTCTCGAACCGCGCAAGACCGAACATTTCTCATCCACGCAATTTTTTTCACGTCTCTCAAGGATTCATTGAACCCGACCTGACAAACCAACGCAGTGAACCACTACAGACTGTATTTTTCTCAAAGGAAACTTTGAAATTTCAAAACTTTTAAAAATTGAAAGGAATGAAGGAAAAATCTGACACCAAAAGTTCAACACGTCCGCTATCTCCCAAAGCTTACTTCAAGCACGATCTGGTCATACTATATAAATGTCGAGAAATATACACCAAAAATCTAGATGCCCTGGCGAACGCTGTCCCACCTCTACTTCAATTGAACTTGTCAAATGTAGAGCGCTGGTCGGTCACAGCACTCTAGATTAGCTTGCATGCGACGCACGTGTCCCCATATTACATCATCTTTCATTATTTATTTCAAATAAATAAATAATAATTTTTCATATTTCTATACATATAATGCCAGTGAACCCCATGACGAATCGAACTGGATAGGAATAAAACTCCATAAAAGAATCAAGTCATTTTTTATTTACGCTCACTATTTTTCAAAAATATTTTGGTTTTTGTCTAGGAAATTTCTGAGACTAATATTCTTAGTTTATGATACAATAGATTTAAAAAAATCATAATTCATCAATTATGTAAGTTTATTCTGACTTTGCTTGACTGCTGTTAAACCGAATGTTTTTTGGCAAAGTTGTAAAACTTGTTAGGAAGAATTTGATCTAAAATCTGTTGATAAAGTTTATGAGATATTGCTAAGCTTCTTCTTCTTTTAGCATTTCAAGCTTATTGCTTACACAATTCGCTTATTGCTTGCTCTCAACTTAGCGTTCTAAATGCACTTCCACAGTTATTAATTGAGAGCTTTCGATGCCAGGTACCATTTTTGCATTAGTATGATTATGTGGCAAGTACAATCATACACTATGCCCAGGGAGTCGTTAAATTTTCTTTAACGAAAAATTCCTAGACCAGACCGGGAATGGAACCCAGTCACCTCCGGCATGGTTTTGCTTTGTAGCTACGCCTTTACCGACTGAGCTAAGGGAGGACCCATTGCTATTGCTAAGCATACTGATCTATTTCAATGCTATTTTCTAAGGAGTCTTCTAGAGGGAAGAACCACTCATACATCTAATGTACGCTGATCTGGAGAGGTTGGTGTGAACCATTGTCGATCGAGTTTGTAAGCCAAATGTGTGTCCCAAGAACATGTCCCTTTCAAAGGACATTTTGGACAATATTGAGAACTTGCTACCTGTGGAAAGAATTTATGTTGTGGAGGCAGAGCTGGTCAAATTAAAGGAGATCGACAAACTCCACTTTTTCAACAATCCAAATAAGCATTACGTTGCTGCTGGTAAGCACGTAATCAAAAACTACAAGGTATAGCCCCATTGGGTTGTTCGAAATGATGACTTAGGACTACGATTCTAAATGTAAGCCATTTAGATGGTACAATGCAATGTTCTTTGAATTAACCCTTAAGGCCTGAAATTTATGCAAGCAATTTGGTGAATTCTGATTGATTTGGTGCTCAGACACATAGAAATGATAGAAAAAAGTAGGGAATATTTTTTTGAGATGTGCTGGGTCGCCCAAACTGCAGAAGACTTCAGAACTTAAGATCTATAGTTGTAACAGTTGCTTTATCCGCAATAAAATGTTATGATATGTATTCAAAAAAATTCAATGAATGTCCCGGAAGACCAACTGTCATTATGAGATAATCTTGGGATATTCTATGGCAAACAAACTAACTTAACTTTGTGTAGCCCATAATGCTATTGTTACAATTGTAGACCTTAAGTTTTGACAGTTTGGATGACGTAAAACAAACAAGGTTATCCTATGATGTTTGAGGACGTTTCAGAATATTCATTGAATATGTTTGAATATTTATCGTAGCTTTGTATAGCCCAAAAGGCTACGGTTACTACTGTATATCTTAAGTTCTGAACTCAATTCCAGTTTTTATGAACCTGAACATCCCGAGATAGTCTGATAATGACTGGTGAGCTTGCAGAAGCTTCACTAAATGTGTTTGAATGCATATCGTTACCTTTCATAGATTATAAAGCTAATTTTACGACTATACATCCTAAATTCTGAACTCAAGGGCAGTTTTGAAGACCTAGAACATCCCAAGATATCTCATCATATCGGTTGACCTTCCAAAAGACTCACTTAATTTAGTCAAATACATATTGTTACTTTGTTTAGTCCAAAAATTTATAGCTGTGTTAGAGTTTTTTTTTTTTTTCTGTAGATTAAGTTTTAAATTCCAGGAAAGTTTGGATAACCTAGAACATCAGAAGATTATCTCATAATGCCTGTTGTTTTTCCAAAATATTCAATGAATATGTTTCAATATACATTGTAGCTTTGTACAGCTTTTGTTACAACTTTAGGTCCTATGTTATGATCTCAAGGATAGTTTGGATGATCTAGAATATGTCATGTTGCATTATAATTTTGACTTTAAGAATGTTAATTGAATATGTATAAATAATTGTTGCTTACTTTGTATTGATTAGAATTTACTGTTACATTTGTAAATTCTAAGTTCTGAACGCAAAGACAGTTTTGATGACCTAGACTATCCCAAGATTATCTTCTGGTGTATTTTTACGTTCAAAAATATTCACTGAATACGATTGAATACATGACGTAACTTTGTTTAACCTAAAAAACTACTATTACTACCGTAGATTCCAAGTTCTGAACTCCAGGACGGTTTGTATTACCTAGAGGATCTCAAAGTTATAAAATAAGGACTAGGTTGACCTCTAGAAAATTAATTGAATATTTTTTAAATACATACCGTCACCATGTACAGAAACTCAAAAACTACTGTTACAACTGTAGATCTTATGTTTTGGACTTAGGACAATTTGGAGTACCTAGAATATCTCAAGATTGTCGCATTATATATGTTGTCCTTGCACTATTCAATCCGAATATTGTTACATACATATTGTCCCCTTGCACACTCTAAACACCTACTGTTAAAACTGTAGATCTTATGTTCTTAGTTCAGGACACTTTGGATGACCTCATCCCCGTTTATGTCATTATGTTATTTTTTACATTCAGAAAATATTCATGAATATGAACAAGATCACATAGCGTAACTTTGTATAGCCCAAGGCTATAGTTACTACTGTAGATATTAAGTTC